>ANSM01003065.1:0-16134 GCA_000347735.1 Cercospora canescens BHU | reverse complement strand
GAGGCTATGGACGCGACCGAGGCCCACCGCCACGCTACGATGATCGGAGGCAGCCACCTCTACCACCTGGTGGCCGACAGCCTACATACCGCGAACGAGATTCTCGGGATCGATTACCGCCCCCATCGAACGGACATTCCCTGCCCCCGCGTCCCGATGGTCTACCTCCTCGGCTGCCTGGCGCTCTGGCAGACAGAGGACCACAAGCTGGACCACCTGCGGCACGGAGAGATTTGGGACCTAACGTGGACACATACATCCCGTCATATCAAGGCGGGGGTCGTCAATACGACAATCGGGCGCCGCGAGATGACTACGACCGTCCACCTCGTCGTGACAGCCGAGAGCGAGAACCGGGCTACAGAGACCCGGATGGTCCTCGGTACCGTGACGCAGATGCTCCACCTTCACGACAGTATCGGGATATGGATGCACCGCGACCGGACGGACGAGAAGACCCATATCGCGAGCGTGACCGACGGAGAGACTATCCTCCGGATCCACGGCGCACGAGAAGTCGCAGTCCAGAAAGAGAGCGACGAGAGCGGACGGAAAGATTGCAGCACAGGGAGCGGGAATTATATCGGCGGTGATTCGCGCCGGACTTGATTTGTCGATGATCAATGTAGCGTTCTAGCGTAAGACTTCGTAGCGCGAAGCATGAATATTATTTGAAGCCGTGGGGAAGGTCTCAGGTCGGCCCACCTTTGACTGTCCCTTTTTCACGATTGTTTCCGCATACCAGAGTACAGTGCATGTGTTCCTCGCGCCCAAGTGTTTGAGAGTGGCATTGATGGATAGTGAGCATGCCTCGAGCAATTGACTTGAAGGCTGATGCGTATTTGCGCAGCAACCGTGCGAAGGCACCTCGAATGTTTTGGAGCCCACCAATGTGACGGATGTACTCAGCAGAGTGTGCAATGTGTCGATCCAATTGTGCATCGATCGAGCAGACGTCTGTGGTTCAATTTCGAGTCGTCATAGGCTTTTTGATATTGGAGATGCGGGTGAGTGGGCCGATCGAGCCGCAACTCAATCTGGCGGATCTCACAGCACTGGTCTGAGCTTCTTCGCATCGTTACTGACGACATAATGAACGCGATGGCAGAGGAGGAAACGGCTCTTGTGCCTCCAGCCATGACTTCGCCGCTTCGAGCTCATCATTACATCTCTCTGCATTCCTCTTTTCTCAGCCGACCGCCAGACATATGAACCCAAGGCTGGCTCGTCCGGTGCAACGCCTGTTCACCACCACAACACCCAGGACAACTAAATATACCTGCACGACCCCGCGTGTTACTCTTCCACGACCCGGCACATCGACGCCACTTTCCAGGAAATCCTTCGCGAGCATACCAGCAATGGCGAACGAAGTCAAGCACGATAAGGAGCCACCAGAGAAAGATGAGTCGGGCATCGAGGAGTGGAAGAAGCGAGCTCCATATAGACTTCACGACGCGAACGACAACTTCCAGCACCTCTACGAAGCAGCCTGTCACTGCGGAGCTGTCCAGTACGAGTTGAGCAGGAAGGAGCCATTGGACAGCAAGCTCTGCCACTGCACGACGTGTCAGACCCAGCACGCAGCTCCATTTCAGTGGGCTGCCATTTTCAAGAAGGACGATATCAATTTTAAGCACGGACATCATGAGCTGGAGTGGTATGATCCGACTTCCAAGTCGAAGGAGCACAAGCTGCCGTGCAAAGTGAGATGCAAGCATTGCTATAGTCCAATCATGGATGAGGGACGCAATATGATATTGCTGTTTCCCAGTTTGATCAAGTTCAAGTCGGATCAGGAGAAGGCGAATTTCAAGTAAGTTCGATAATGGTACACTGCATCTCAGACCATCCTCGCTAACATATCTTAGGCCAAGACTGCACATGTTCTACGGACAGCGTGTCATGGACGTCCCAGACGGACTGCCGAAGTGGACTGGTCTCAATGAGGGCGAAGGATCGGATCTTATCGAAGACAGTCCACCGGATATGGTGAAGGAGCTTGAGCGCAAGCGTGTGCAGGAGCAGAAGGATCGTGTGGAGAAGGGCGAGAACAAGGCCTGACCGCCCAAATTGTGATGAGTTGTCTAGCATTCTGGGCAAACAGAATCGATGAGATGTCGCGAGATGGTGAATGCACGGAACAGGCTGGGAATCGTGGAGTTGATGAGTCGAATGCGCAGAAAAGAGCTGCAGCAGCATAATGACGAGCAAGTATGGACCACAAAATGGAAACTCGGGTATACCCGCACACGTCGCAATTTCCTGTCTCTATGTCTGCTTTAATGCCCAAGCAGAGCGTAGTCTTGAAGATACTGCTTATACGTAGTTCGAGGCTATTGTAAATAGTACGTCTGCACGTATGCAGGCTGTCATAGACAGCCAAGGGTGAGAAACACGGGTTTGAATCACTGAATCCTCAGTTTCCATTTTGCTGTCACGAGGTTTCGAGAAGTGCCGATACCTGTCAGGTCGCACCAGGGCGGAGACGTAGACAGTGGAGGATGCCATATGTATTGGCTTCACAATAGCCCTATTGTCGCGTAGTCGCTTCACTTGACGTACTATTGTCCCTTGCACTCGCCGTGACTTGAACAGACAATTCCAGTCGTTGCCAATCTTCGATCACTCCGCCACCTTTTCTCAACACATTGCAACTGAAGACAGCACACTAACAAGCATTCGTCTTTGCCAGGCCGTCGGCATCTTATCCATTCCAACAGCAGCACATCCATATTCCATGTTGTCCACCGCCAACCACAGCGCCAAGCCCGTGTCGGCTTGCGGTAAGTTCAACCTCCAATCTACTTGCGCTCAGTGGATCGCGTCCACTCGTCAAGACCGGATACTAATCAAACCATGGCAGCCTACGATATCATCAACACCTGGTCCACGCGCAGCCAGTATGACTGGTAAGCGCGGCAAGAAACGCTCTCTAATTGAAGATTCCGGACTACCGCAAGGTCGTCCACCGAAGAAACGCGCCACAGGCAAAGGCAAAGAGCAGCACCAAGAACATCCGCACGGAAGTGTCGATTCCCAGCAAGAATACTCAGCACGATCTATTATCGCTGAGAAGTGCAAGAAGTACCTAATCGACTGGGAACCGGACTCACAGACGGGACAGCGGTACGAACCGACTTGGGAACCGAAGTCGAACGCGAACGACGCTTTGATCGAGCATTGGGAGGAGCTGAAGGCCGCAAAAGGAAAGCAGGAATTCAATCTAGCTAGTATGTGTGATTGTATCGCGTTTTTGTTGCATGCGACTAATGCGCGACAGGTTCTGGCAATTCCAGCACGCCGCGTGCGCCACCGACTAAGAAGAAAGGTCGTTCGCGCAAAATCGTCGAGAGCTCACCACCTCTGTCTTCCACAGCCCAGGACACGACTGCTGAGAGCCAACAGCCTCGTCAAGGAGTCGCTGCTGGTACCGTTGACCCTGAATCGCAGACTGCAGTCACCGACGACGAGCCTGAAATTGGGGCCAGTCAGCAGACCGAGAGCGGTGCTGAGCAGACTACCACGCAGAAAGCATTCGTCGTCGCTCCAGAACCACCTTCTAGCTTCCTTGCTGGGCAGTACCAGAAGTTCTCTTCTCGGTCTACGAGCAGGGACGAATCGGATTCTGTGCAGCGTGCGGCCTCACTTCCTGAGGTCTTTCGAAGCAGCGCGCTAGAAAGCACGAAGCAGAATTCAACTGCTCAATCCCTTCAGAAGAGCCAGAATCACGACGCGAGTCTGGTGATTCCGGAGTCGCAGAGCCAAGGCTTGCTCGAAGAATCTACCTTTAGAGGATTCTCGCCTACTCATACCCAGCAGGCGGTAGCTACGCAAGATTCTGAGCACGGTGAACAGTTCTCTTCAGTGCACGAGGAAGGCCAGAGCCAAGTGTCGAGTTCTTCACAGGCGCAACCTGGAGCACAAGCTGCCCCCAACTCACCACCATCTTCGCAACCTGCCGACCACAGTGCAGAAGAGGACATTCAGCAACAGGCACAGTCTGATCAGACGCAGTCAGAAAAGGGCACCGGTGCGTCCTCTCATAGCTGCAATCGAGACACAGAAGGAGTTCTCTCGAAGCAACAGTCGCATTCTGACCAGGAGCAGTCAGCCCCAGGCATATCGTCAGTCGAGCAAGGCAGTCACCAACCAGCTGCTCAATCATTGACTGAGTTACAAGCAAATTCTGGAGTGAGCAAGCAGCCTCAGATTGAAGTGCAAAATCACACACAGAGTTCTCAGCATCAAACTGAGCTCAACGGCACATCTCAAGCCAGATCCAAGACCTCTCCGATTGCTACGACATTTGACCAAGCAAGCGTCGACAACGGACCTGCAAGCGACATTGCAAAGAGCAAAATCTCGGACAATACACCAAAGGAAAACGTCACTTTCATATCGAGTGCTGAAGATACAAGTGATCAGCCTTCGCTGAACTTTGATTCGTCCATCCACCCAGCGGATTTTGACCCACCTCCTGCTGGTCAGCGTCCACCTCTATCTTCGCCCCCGAAAAATAACGAGAACTCTACACGCCCTTTCAGCAATTCGCAAGCAACAACCGAGCCTCCACTCACGCAGCAAGCTCACAGCTCGCCTCAATTCGAGACACCTGGCGGCCTCACTCAGAGCCAGCCAATAGTACAGACCAAGTACACTCATTATTCCGGTCCAACACAATCGACTCCTGGCTTCTTTACCCAGATTCCTCCGCAAAGTCTGCCAAAGAAAATTGAGACCGCCAGTCTACGCCACGACTCGGGCAGAGCTCGCTCTATCACCCAAAGTCCAGCAAGATCACCAAGCACTATTTCTTCGCGTCAAGCGGACTCTACACCATTTCCATCTGTTCCACCATACGCTCTTGGTTCCGTTGGTGAAAGCGCTCCGCAGCCATTCGGAACGTTCTCTAGTCAGCGGCGTTCTGCAATGGACGCCTCTCCATTAGCGAAGCGAGAAACTCTCGCAGAGAAGATGAAACGAACGCGAGAAGCGCGAGCCGCTGCCCGAAAATCCACGACTCCTGGCCCTAGCGTTAACGGATCTGCATTGGGCAATGGCCAGCCAGCATCAGCACTGCCACCGAACGTCGTCGCCCGACTGGGATCTCCCCACCTTGCGGCACATGAGAGATCGCCCTCTACAATACCGGCTGTTGAAGCAGTTGCCCCGATCACCAGAGAAGAAATGACGACCTCTGAGAGATATGAGACATTGTTACCACAAGCTCACAACGAAGCTGCTGTCCACGTCAATAGCACACTCGGAAGTGCTGCTTCACAGCCGCAAGTTGTCGCAGATCCAGAGACAACGGGGATTCATCTTGTACCTGTGGCTCCATCTCCTCAACAGCGCGATCAGTATCAGAACAACATATACTTTGAGCGCGAGCTTATTGCAAAGGTGCTGAAGGAAGAGAGCCTCGGAGCTGAATTGCTTGGCCGGGCGAATGCTTTCTTGCACCGCCTGAGAAACACGGCCATGCATCCGGATCTCATCAATCCCGAGACACTATCTCAGAAGGCCGAGAGCGAAATTCAAGCCAAATGGGATATTTCGTGCAGTGCAAAGTTCGGGTTCCTAAACGAGTTTATTGCAAACCTCTCGGATCAGAACCTACACATTGCAGTTGTTGCACATGGAGACAGAATCCCGAGGATGCTTCAGAACTTCTTGCAAGGCATCAAAGTGCCCTGCAAGCGATGGGCTTATCCCACAGCGGAGGATCCCGATATCAGCCCAGCCAACCTGGGGCTCAAAGTTTCCATTCTCGATCTGGATGTCGACACCACGCAAGGTGTCCAGCCGGCTGATGTCGTGATTGCGGTGGATCCTCTGGTCGACCATCAACATCCTCTAGTTCGTGAAGCGCGCAAGCAGGTCCATATTGGCGATGAGAATGTCAAATGGGCGATGCTGTTGGTCCTGGTCATGCCCCGCACCATCGAGCATCTAGAGAAGTGTTTGCAAGCAGACATGTCGCCGGCAGCTCGCACGAAACTATTGGTGAAGGTGACCAACGAGACGCAACGGGAAGCTGGGAGACTTGAGAGCACTCAGGCATCGATCAAAGACGCTGCAACGGCGATTGCGGACTACATGGAGGACATCACTGGCGCGGCGGAATGGCCCATCGCAGGCTTGAGTCAGCTTGAGGAGCTGGAAAGTCAGACCGAAATTGATGTCCAAGCCGAGTCTCATGGCGTGAAGAGGTCACTCGATCAGATGGAAATAGAAGAGGAAGGGGATGCCGACTCCACAAGGAAGCGACCACGCCAAACTCCTGCACCGATAGCAGGGACGGTCAATCCTCTTGATCTTGATATCACACACGTGAGTGATTTTGTCGAGAAGGGCACCCAAGCCGAGGCTTTGGACCCCAATTTCGTCGGCCAGACAGCTACCGAGCATAACCTGCGCGAGCTTTTGCGAGGTATGCAGGAGCGTCTCGACGAGCACGTCAAAGCCCTCGAGGGACTGCAATACAGACACGAGCATCAGCGAAAAGAGCTGGTAGAGGTCAAAAAGGAACGGGACAGCGCAATCGTAACTGCGGAGAGGGCCGTCACTCGCATGACAAGAGTGGAAGCAGACAACACCGCCCTTCGAACTGAACGGACCCAATTGAAAGAGGCTTTGGGAGAATCCCGGCAGCAGCTACTGAATCATGCAGTGCCTGAAGTTCGTGAACTCCAAGAACTACGAATGCAAGCCCAGAAGTCCAAGGAAGATGAGGAGAAGGCTGTCAAACGAGCCGCGACAGCAGAGAAGGATCTCGAATGGACGCGATCAATGTACCAGGATTCCTCCAACCGAGCTCGGGAGCTGACGCAGAGCAACCAGGAATTGGAAACTCGTCTCGCGCAGGCCAACCTCATCGCTCAGGGCGAACAAGCTCGCGCTCGGCAAGTTTCTTCTCAAGGACACAACAAGATCCTCGAGCAGGAAAATAAAAAGCTACGCATGATGGTTGAGAACTTAAAGGTGGGAATGAAGAACAAGGACGAGCAGATCGCGCAATTGAAGGAGGGGAGAGGAAGAATGGGGACCAGACAGAGTTCTGTGCCGAGAAGTCCGAGGATGGGGAGTCCGATGAAGGGAAGAATGAGTCGGCAGGCTAGTCCGGCGGCTTCTGATGCGAGGGGAAGAGGCGCGCAGTTGCATCCATTGAGGAACAGTGCGGGTGGGTAAAAGAGATACGTGGTAGACGTAGAATAACGAGAGTAGGATGAGAATGTGATGTTGAACTGACATGTTTCGAGTCCATCCGCTGCGCAAGTCTCCATGCATACAACTTCTGGACTAGAATGAGACCGTCAGAGAGAGCACTCGCACATGCCGGGAAACATCCCTGTTGTCGTACTGTTGCTTGGAGACCAAGTCAAACAAGTTTGCCGTTTCGGGTCGGACTCTCTGCTGAAAGTTGCGAGACCAAAAGTAGCGACTGTACGAAATAGACCCCAGAGCTCCAGCATCTTCCACATGGAGATGTGCAAACGTCTCTTTGTGACCAGTTCTGCCTCCTTTTGGTTCGGGCTTCTTTGTGCCAAGGCGTGTAGGCATCGCATGGTAGCAATCCATCATTGTCCCGCTTCACAGTCCTCTATCCAGACTCACCGAGTAACGCCATCATACCGTATGCCATCGCGCTCATCCCATCGTGATCCGAAAAAGCAGGCCCCTCCCTCCTTTCTCAGCCCAGTCCCTTCCAGTTCTAAAACGCCACAACCTCACAAATCAAACCCACTCAAGAACGTCCCACCACCTCACGTGTCAAACTGCCACTTCTGCAACCCACCACGAAAAGTGTCGGATTTGGGCGGCGCTCTCGATGCCATCTTCACCGGCGCAGTTTTTGCATATTCTTGGGCAAGAGCCGCACAGACCTTCTTGTGTTTCTTGGCGTGAGATTTCTTGCAATCGCGCGAACAATATGAGACGCTGTGGCACATTGTGCAGGGCTTGAGGATTCGAGGTTCATCTTCTGAAGTGGAAGTTTCGGCTTTGTTGCAGTTGGCGCATGTCTTTTGTGAGGAGGAAGAGGGATCTGTTGAAATGAATTAGTTTTGACATGAGATAAGAAAAGCGTCGGGCATACCTGATGAAGACGTGGTGTTCTCGTTGTTCGCACTCGTATTCGAGGCTTCTGCTGCGGGATCGGACATATTGGTAGAACCTCTGTCCGTCAACGGCGCCGACGAGATGTTTTTTTGATCAGGAATCAACCATGGAAAGTGACTCCGGCGGGCGGTTAAGGTAAACGAGACATTGAGCATTTAGCCAAGGTTTTAGGTCGGGTCCCGCTCCGCTCCGCTTCACCGACCGCCCGCGAAATGACGATGCTGGAGCTTTGAGGCGCTACGAAGCTTCGACCAGAGAGCTCCACCAGGCTGTTCCTATTCACTTCACACCGACCTTGCCATAGGTCTGGTTCACCAAAATACACCTTCTGGAATACTATACACCTCGTCAACAGCCGAACCGGCGACCACGAGCGACTATGCAAGCATGAGGCACTTCAGGCTTCACACCCCTCCAGCTCCTCCTCCTCCTCCCACGTCATGCCTCGAGTCTACCCTCCCCTCGAAGGCCGGCAGCCCGCTGTCAACATCTCGCCCTCCCTAGTCGAGTCTGTAGCAGGTTTCACCGCAGGCGTCGTTTCCACCCTCGCCGTCCACCCGTTCGATGTCGTCAAAACCCGCTTACAAATCGAGCAAAATGAAATCAGCAACAACAATGCCCACCACCTCCGCTCCCGCCGAGGTGCCTCATGGCGTGTCATTCGCCAAATCGCAGCCGAGGCTGTCCATGGCACCTCCCCTGATATGCCCAAGGCTTATCGTGGCGCCCTCACACAGACCGGAGAAACCGTACGAGCGTTCTATCGTGGCTTGATGCCCAACATGATTGGGAATTCCGTCAGCTGGGCACTATATTTCATGTGGTACGGGAACATCAAGGATCTTGTTCGCGCGGCACGACACAGCAGCACCGGACAATCGACACTACGAAGCTCCGACTACTTTCTGGCCTCGGGAATCAGCGGGATTCTGACCGCCGTCTTCACGAATCCGATATGGGTGATCAAAACGCGAATGTTGAGCACGGCACGCAACGCCCCAGGCGCATACAAAAGCATCGCATCTGGAACTGCAAGTTTGTACAAAAGTGAAGGTCTTCGTGGCTTTTATCGCGGCTTGCTTCCCAGCCTCTTCGGCGTCAGTCACGGCGCGATACAGTTCATGGCCTACGAACAGCTCAAGAACCGCTGGTCTCTCCATCGTCAGAACGGAAAGCAGGGCCTTACAAATCTCGACTATCTCCAACTGTCCGCTGTCAGCAAAATGTTTGCGGGGAGTATCACGTATCCCTATCAGGTCGTGCGAGCGCGTCTGCAGACGTACGATGCGCCGAAAAGGTATAACGGAGCATGGGATGTGGTGACTAAGGTTTTCCGCAATGAGGGGTTGCCGGGATTTTACAAAGGGTTGGGACCGAATTTGGTGAGGGTCTTGCCGAGCACCTGTGTGACGTTTTTGGTGTATGAAAATGTCAAGTATTATCTGCCACGCATGTGGCAGGACGAGGCGGCGGAAATCGAGGTGTGATTCATTCAGGTGCGGATGGCTCAAGAGCATCGTTGCGAATGCCATCCGAGGATGACTTGACTCCCAAGCTCGCGTACCGAGGGCAAGGCGCAGATGGTTCTGAAACCTCCTAGGCGTTTGCGCAAGTGATCTCCGTTGGAGCGAAGCAACAAGCACACTTCATTAGTAGTTTGCTGGGAGCCGGGATCTTGACAGCCAGCGATGAGCTCCCTTCTTCCAAATTGGCGAACAAGAGCATGATTGCCGTCTCAGGAGACTCAAAAGCACGAAGGCTTTTATCGGGCGAGAAGATACACATGCCTGCCGAACAGGGCTCGAACCCGTCGAAGTTTAGACTCGACAGCAATGAGCGTGAGCTTGACATCTGAAGAAAGCAGCGATGCAAAACCTGAAATAGCGAAACAGCGAGAGTTCGAGAGCAAGAAGAAGAGATTTGATCTCCAAGCATTTGCACATAGCGTCAATTTGGGTCTTCGTATTGGATAGCATGTGCATAAGGGAACGATGGTGCAAGGTTGGGGGGTGGCGTTTTGCAAGGCGAAGATGGATGTTCAAATACGGTGCTATTCGCAGGGAACGAGCTCGACTGAAGTGCTCAGGAAGCTCAAGTAGGCGAAAGGAAAGTTGAACTTCGTTTCTCCGAAAAGAGAGGTGGACTTATGAACATAGCAATCCTAGTGAAGAATGAAGACAACTTCATAATCTCATGGACACAAGTCCTGCGTCGACATGTGCTACAGCGAGTCCGCGGCCGGCAGTAGGTAATAGCGCCGTCCAAGTGAACAGGTCATCATTCCGCGCACTAGGCGACAGAGTCAAGAAAGATCTCTGATACGGCTGTACTGGGGCATGCTCTGTCATTTCAATGATTGATGCGAAAGCATAGGTTTATTCCTTCGAAGCAAAAGACACTCGGGCATAGACCTTATCAGCCTTGACGAACCAACGATTCAAGCCTTCCAATTCTTTGACATCCCCAAAGTCCAGATCGAAGCGACGGACAATCATCGGCACGATCTTGGAGATCTCGAGTAAACTGATGTTTTTGCCGATACAAGTGCGAGCGCCGCTACCGAACTAAATTCACCAAAGATTAGACTCAAGTCTAGTGAAGTCTGCTGCATGAATGGAAGCTTACCGTGAGATAGTATGCATCTTGCATCGATGACTTCTCGCCCAGCCAGCGATCAGGATAGAACGATTCGGCGTGAGGTCCAAAGACGTCTTTGTTCGCGTGGGCGACCCATGGGTTGATGCCGACGACGGTCTGTCATGTTGTTAGTTCAACAGGTCTTCCGCATGCGTTGCGTGAAACATACACCAGCCGGAAGCTCAACGCCGGCAATCGTGCATCCTTCCGCAGGCACGACCCGTGGCATGGGAAGCGCGACAGATGGAAAGACCCGCATGCCCTCTTTGATAACCGCCTGTAGGAATGGGAGCTTCTGGGCTTCGTGGAAAGTGATATTTTCCGACGCGGTCCCGTTCTGAACAGCCTCTTCTAGCTCGCACCTCAGCCGCTCAAGGTAGCTTGAGTTCTGGTACAAATGGAACAGGATCGACGTCAGGGCAATACTCGTCGTATCCGACCCGGCAAAAACGTTCATCAGGGCAGTCTTTCTCACATCAGCGTCAGTGATTCGCCGCGACGAATTCGAAGCATTGTTTTCGGTTGCTCCCAGCAGCGACGAAACCATGTCCGAAGAGGTAGAATGAAAATCTCCTCCAGAAGCTTTCTCCCGTCGGATATGCTCGATTTGTTCGTCGACCCACTTGCCCAAGTGCCGAACCATGGGAGATGGCAGTCTGAGAGCTTGCATGAGCTGCATGAAGGCTCTATGCCAATTCGGAAAGACGCCGCCGAGCGTGCCCAGGAAAAGACCTCCGTCCACTGTGTTGATACAGCCGTCAATGTCTGATTCTTGTTCGGTGAAGCCGGGGATTTTGTTGAACTGCACAGGAGTCAGGCAAAGGATGACGGGCCACCATGACAAGTATGCAACGATCACAGACCGAGATCTGGCAAATGACATCAAAAGAGAAATACTGCGCGAAGCGTGGAAGATCGATCTTCGCAGCTACCTTGGCTTTCGCCGCAAGCACTTCCATCAGGATCTCCCTGCATCGATCGACGCCGGATTCGTACGCAAGCAGCGCGGACATGGAGAACGAAGAAGCAATTTTGCGGCGGTCTTGGGAGTGAGCATGAGGATCCTTTTCGTTGAAGAGGTTGTTTCGGTCGAGCTCGCCCCAGCTGTTGTACCAATCGGACTACACGCGAGCATCAATCAGTTCCAGAAAACGTCGCAAGTTGACCGGAGCTTGCAAGACCAGCACTCACCTTTAGGAACTTGCTGCCGTGGCCGTAGAGTAGTTTGCCCGCATCGAAGCCATCCACGCTGTAATACCCTGGGGCGATACGGACAATTGGGCCTACGAGCTTAGCGATCAGAACCTTCGCAAGCGTGCACGAATGGTTGGGGACGTACCATATTTTGTGTGGAGCTGTCTATTCGTCCTATGGAAATCGCCTTTGACGTACTGACGCGCGAGCCAGAGTTTCGTGAAGCGCGCAGCAAGGGGTCCAGGAATCTTTCTGAGCGGATCTGTGATTGCGGCGAGTAATGGTCGAGCGACGGAGAACAAAACCACAGCCCCCAGAAACAGCTGCAGGGCGGGAATTCCCAGGCCAGCGGTAGTATATTCCATAGGGAATTTCTGGGACGACTCCGCAGGTTGTGGTAGTAGGCTGCAGAAATTGGAAGTCTTCAAAAGAGAGGACGGATGCCACGACGATCTCTCGCGCATAAATCAACGCATGCTGATGTGAATATTAGGCGTCCATGACCAGCGATGTTCAGCTGTAACTTAGAATTGGGGATTCCAAGCAAGACGGGCTCCAATTGACGGCTGTTTTTCAGCCGTAGCAAGACGGATTAGGGCTGGATTCAATGAGTACCTCGTACTACAGGAGCCCTTTTCTGACTAGAAGACGAAGCTGACCAGAAATATGCACCACAGCATCGACCGGTAGGGGCCTAATCTAACCGGTTTGAGTTACGATGGTCGCTCCGCCACAATGCTTGTCCAGCGATAGTTCGGGAGTGACATCCGAAGCCGATCCAATCTTTGGAAGTCAAGATGAAGGCTGTTCCAAGGGCAGTCCAATCATCCATATTTCCTGCCCGTTTGTCTCGTGGTGTGAGTGATGTTGTTGTCTGCAGACACACTCGGTCGCCCCACACCCCACAAGCCGTGCCAATCAATATTCATTGGAAATCTTGATCAACTAGCGGCTCGTACCTGCCTCCTGCGACCCGGTGACTGGGACATGGTGTGTAATCTGTGAAATGATGCGAGATCTGTCCTCCTTCGCCCCCATCAGACGATCAAAGGCTGGCTGCAATTACAGATGGGATCTGATCAAGACCCCTGTTCTTTCAAAAACCGCACCGCGGTCGAATGTCCCTCCATTTCCGCCCGTTCCACCGCCAATTGCCCACACGAGTCTTTGATATCGAGCTTCGCCCCATATCGGAAAGAAGCCTCAAGAAATCCTCATATCCCTTTGCTGCAGCGAAATGCAGCGGAGTATCCAGCCCAAAAGCCTCATGCATGCGATATGCTTCAGGGTGGTCGTCCCGGTGCAGCACCGCATTATCGGGAGCGCCTTTTTGCAGGACGTACTCTACCATCATCTCGCGATCCTGCGCATCTTCACGCCCTATCGCCGCATGCAGTAAAGAACTTTGTTCAATTTTGCCGCCATGGTTTAAAAGCATCTCAACGACAGGGAAAGGAGCATATTGAACAGCAGATGATAGGGGTGTCCTGCCCATCATGCAACTGGCGTTTGGGTCCGCGCCCTGTGTCAAGAACCAAGCAGTGAGGTCCGCGTCATGGACGGCATAGCTGACAAACAGTGAGCAGGACTCTCGGCGATCAAGTCGGCGTGAGTGTTCTTACGCGAGAGCCGGCGGTTCATGCCATCCGAGTTCTTATATCCAATGGCTTCGCGAACAATTGTGAGTGTGGTCCGGTCTGCTGTCGCAACTGCTTGCTTGATTTCAACATGTGGAACATCGACGTTTTCTGACAAAAGGTAAGCTACGATATCTTGATGTCGATGAAAAAGTGAACGGCCTACGCGATGATGTTGCGCACGCATCTGTTGACGATACGTGGTAAGTGACTGTTTAATTGCCGGAAGATCACCAGCTTCTGAGGCCTGCTCGATCTCTTCAATGAGCGAAATGGCGCTGGCAGTTAATGCATGGCTGGAAGACAGAGATGGATGAGATGAGTCCACGACTGCATCGAAGTCAAACTCGTCTAGAGATGGTGGTGGAAGTTATGCTAGCGTCGCCTTCGATATCTGAACTCAGCATTGTCATCGTGATGTCGAGGCTCCATTCTCCGAACGCAGAACCCGATGTGTCATCAAGGTTGTATGTGAGAATAGCCTGGAAGGTTGACATGGCAGTGAAGTACGACTGCCGACGGATGGCGGATTCGTGCCAAGCCAAGCGTCGAACTGTCGGCTCAGGTCATGCACTTTGTGCACTTATCCTGCCCATCCACATCGTGTTGTCCGATAATTTCTGTCTGCACTGCACACTTTCATTTTGTTTGGCTGCCGACGAGCAACGTGTAGAGGCGTAGCTCGTTTCTTTCCATACATAATCTTCAGTGATAAAATCCTGTCTCTCTCCGCCCAGAGTCTGGCTCCCCCCCCGGGATGGTGATGCGAAAGAAGAACAAACGCCCAGATGCAAGATGCCCTTCCCGAGCGTGCGGGAGAGATACTTCTCTACACAGAATTTCCCCCATCAAAGTATTAAATGAACGCCAGACCACGTACATACATCCCGACCTCAGTACCAAAATTCCGCTGACTACTGTGGTATCTTTTCGCCCGCCCGACGCATACAAAATCAATGGTTTTATGCTCCTCTGTTCATCTTCCTCTGCGTACCAGGTCATGACTTCAGTGAATCCTTCAAGCTCTGTGAGCTTGCGCTTGTTGTAGGCAGGACATTTTCCTTGCTCTTGCTCGACCACACCTTGGACAAAGCGAACACGAGGCCGGAGACGAATCCAACGAAAATGGCCGAGACACTGGCGAGGGTGACTGGTGCGTCGAAGAAGACGAGACCAGAAATGGCGATGGGGAGTTTGTTGAGAGCGCCGACCATGGAATAAGTGGTCGACGATGTCACACGAACGCACCAGGCGCTGGTGTAGGAGATGAAGATGCTGCTGAGGCCAGTGAAGATCATGGCGGCGATCATGAGCTGCTGTCGTCCAGGTGGAAAGTTGATGGCCAGGTTTGCGGCAGACCAGTCCTCGAGAAGGAGCGAAGCGATGAGGAGGATGGGGATGGAAAGGAGATTGTTGTAATACATGGCTGTGTTCGGGTCAGTATGTGTTCGGCTGCAGGCACGCTGCAATACTCACTGTCAAAGTCCTTGAAGTTGGTCAACTTGATGCGCTTCCTCATGCCCAGCACATAGCCGGCAGAGCAGATGCAGTTCAGGGCCATCCAGATGTATCCCGCGTTTAACGTTGCGATCTTCTCGGCGGCCTCACCCGTCTCGGCAGTTCCTCCATATGATGAGAGTGCATGCGTGATGTCTGCCCATGCCGCGATGATACTGCTCAGCACCATGAGACCGAAGCTCAGGAGAGCCATGCCGGTCACGGAACCTCCGAACCAGAGCACCTCGCCATATGCAATCAGGATGATGGTCAGATTTTTGAAGATGGTGTATACGGGAATGCTCAGGAATTGCAGGGCCTTGATGGATGTGTAAATCATGCCAATCAGGAGCAGTGACACGGGGAACCATTTTCGGGCCTCGTCGACATTGAACCCTCGGTACGTGATGAACCCCAAAGCCTTGCCCGTGGATATGGCGAGAATACACACAATGGCCTGCGATGAAGGCATGTCATTAGCTTTTGCCCATCCCTGCTATCGCCAGCTCGTATCGGAGACATACCTGTACAGCCAGCAAGAAGAAGCTCAAATTCCACCCGGTGCCATTGACGCAGTATTTATTGGACACGGTCATGAGAATGCTGCTCCCGCAGTAGGCCAGGATGGAGAAGAGTGGGTTGTTGACTATGGCCGAGGGGGCAGCCATCTTCGGCACGACTGGCCTCGGAGCAGCTTCGAAGTGGCCATTGGGCTGGCGGTCACCCAGCTCTATGGTGAAGTCCCGCTTCTTATCGTCCGCCATGTGGTGCTTCTGGGTGGTGATGTCGACAAGGCGCGGCGGCTGCGGTGATGGATCAGGCGGAGGGAGAAGGGGGTTCGGCTTCTGCCAGGCTCGACTGGGACCGAGGGATCGCTGGACGCCGACGAAGGTAGTCGTGGTGGAGGGCGTGTGCGCGGAGCGCGGGGGAGGGCGGAGGGACGAGTAGCGGAGGAGGATCGTGGTGAGGAGAGCGGGCAGAGCGATGGTGGGTGGGAGGATGGGCTGATGGGCGCTGGCTGGCTGGCTGGCGATTGACGAGTTGG
>ANSM01003062.1:0-11330 GCA_000347735.1 Cercospora canescens BHU | reverse complement strand
GCCGAAGCAGCAGAGGGCGGGAGCGGGGCCACCACACCAGACGGACGGTAAGAACAGCTAAACACCTCCTCTCTCCACTCTGACACTAACAGCCCAAGCACAGTGAAGGAACACCAAAATCCACATCATCCAGCATAGCCGGTGGCGGTCCTTTCAAAAAGCGCAAGAAGTCGGCTCCCAAGAAAGGCGGCCTGTCCTTTGCGAACGACGACGATGAGGAAGCCGATAACCACGACTCCACCACCGAAAAACCCCAACTCCATGAAGACGATTGGGCCAGCGTAGGCGCAACTCCGCTCGCGGGAACACGTGCCACCACGCCATCCGGCAACCCGTCGTCCGACACCGAGTCCACAACAACATTCAAAAAGAAACCCCTCCGACCCAATGCCTCCGTTGCCCTCGCGCCCAAAGCCCTCACGAAATCTGCGCTGCTGAAAGAAGCTGCGCTCAAAGAGTCGTTGCGCAAGGAGTATCTTCAGATTCAGGAAGCTGTCAAGGCGACGGAATTCATTCTGCCGTTTGTGTTCTACAATGGCAAGAATGCGACAGGAGGCAAAGTGCGCTTGAAAAAGGGCGAACAGATCTGGAAGTTCTTGGAACGGGCGAGGAAAGTAGGCGCGGAGAGTGGGGAGACAGGACGGAAAGATTGGGCGAGGATTTCGGTGGATGATTTGATCATTGTCAAGGGCGATTTGATTTTAGGACATGTGAGTTTCGCATCATGTGGATATCTGAGTTCTTTGGAACGCCTGGCTGACTCGTTGACTCTAGCACTACGACTTCCACTACTTCATGTTGAATAAGACCGTGGGCTACCACGGCCGCCTCTTCAGCGATGCCTTCTCTGCAGATCCCACGGCAGCGACGCCGAAACACCTTCTTCCATCGAAGAGTGCGACAGAGACCGAATCGACGGAATCCTCGACCCCACCACCCGCGACCTCATCCGATTCCACGACCGAAATCTCAGGCGTACAAACCGCCGCCCAATTCCGTCAACAAAAAGCCCGAGAAATGGCTGCCGCTCTTCCAGACTCCGAACTTGAGGGTTTCGATGAAGATCCGACGTTGACAAAGGTCGTGGATCGAAGATGGTACGAGAAGAACAAGCATATTTACCCCGCGAGTAGTTGGGAGGAGTTCGATCCGGAGAGGCAAGAGGAGTATAAGAAGGGCGTGAGGAAGGACCGGAATGGGAACGCCATGTTCTTCTCCAGATGATTCTCCTGGCCGTGCGTAGTGGTTTGCGGTAAAAGTCCTTGTGTGCGAGTATGTTCACCAATGGTATTGGTCCTGGGTTCGCCGTTCTGTTGGCCGGCATGGTGCGTCTCTTCCCCCGCATCCTCTCGCAGATGACGCGAAAATCCCAGATATCTTGTCCACCGAGACCAAATTCAATCGCAAGGCCCTCCCAACCCAAAGAAGGTTCCCCTCGAATCAATTCTTTCTCTCTTCAGTCCGTCACCCCCTCCCAATCAACCACCAAACCCCCAATACCGCCCACAACATCAAACTCACCGGATTCAACAAGAACAACACCACCAACGGCGTCGGCGCCAACAACGCCATCACCACATTTTGCGCGCACTTCCCCATGTACACTTCGAACTTCTTCCTCCGCGTCTGCAACTTCTTCGCGAAATCTTCCAGCGTGAATTCTCCTTCTTTGCTGTACCACCCGGGACTTCCTCTCGCTGACGACCGGCGCCAAGGGGAGGACGGCATGGTGGTGGTGGTGATGGTGGAAGAATCCAGCGAAGGCATGATAATCTCCGAGAAGGAGAACGACCTCGAAATCGAGAATCGTCGTTCTTGTACTGATCTCCCCTTTCAGCGGAATATTCTGTGTATGCGGATCGAAACAGTGAAGGTCTTTGCTCTTGTTCTTGCTGTGCCTTTGTCCTCGGCGTCTTTGTTGTGGGAGGCAAGTGAATGATGCTGATCAGGTCTCTGGAATCGGTGGGTAAAGACCGGATGTATGCGCCGGTTTTGCCGTTGAGTACGAGAGAGAGGGTGTTCATCTTGGAAATCGAGGGGGAGGGGCGCCTGTGCGGTTATATCGCTTCTTCGTCTCGTATCGGGTATCGACTGTCTGGTGCTATTTTGCTGTAGCTCGATTGAGCCCAAGTGTGGGTCGCCCCGCGTTCGATGGGATCACACGCTTTTGCTGGGAGAAGAAGTTTTGGGGTGTAATTCTTCGATGGGTTTCGGTGGATAATCGTGATTATCTGCAGATTGTTGCGTCGGGTTTTGATCTGTTTCCGACTCTGGTTGGATTTCCGCTGCGACGGACTTTCGATAGTCTGGGCTTGTGAGTGGGTCGTTTTGCAAGGTAGATGGGGGAGCTCGAGATCGATCGAAGACTGGCGGGGATTCGAGTTGTCGGCAGCAACGTGTGCTATGGATCATGAGAGCAAAATGAGGGCAAATCAAATTGATATATTCAACGTAGTACAGAGTGCCGCAGTAGGCGCTCTGAGCGCTGCGTGACTATCGCCGTGACATTATCGGCAGTAAGTTTGAAGCATGGTTGTTCCGGGACATGCCACGCCCGTGCTTGTGGCGTGTGCGCGATCATCGGAATGTGATTGGTCGCCGCTCGCGTTTTTGTCGCCGTTTGCAGTAAGCCGGGAGAGGAGAGTTGAGCGAATGACGGTCTATTCTGCGACCACAAGTATGGCGGACAGGTTCTCAGCGCTGTCCCAATGCTCTTCAATGCAGGTCTTGGGTTGTCATATGGTCTGGCTCTGATTCATGGCTGCGTTGTTCTTATGCTTGTTGATCCTGCTAGTGAGGGGATCTCTAGCATGGATTGTCTGTTGCCGACTTGTGCCGATGATCTGGCTTGTCTCGAATCACGAGTGCCATGTGATAATAAATGCGCCGCCGCTTGTGATGCGTTGGCCACTTATTCACGCTCTCCTTCTCATTGTCATCTCGGCGCTCAAACCTACACCTGCATGCATAGCTTAAGTGACCTGCCCAGCGCTGCTGTGATCCTGCAGACGACTAGTTCCTCAAATGTCAAGGTAAGCACGCCACAATGTTAGGAGACTCCCGAAATATGCTCGCCTCATGCGCTGCTTGCTCTCCTTCATGCAAGCACACAGCAACATATCGAGCGAACAGTGAACGGTGCTGAAAGGTACGCCTCCCGTCATCACGTTCTTCCGGAACTCTGAACAGAGCAGGAGGCTCATTCAATCGGCACAACATTTATGATCATGCGCTGTCATCGATTCGTCGCTCCAAGCCTTGAAAGCCGGCGTCAGAGTCGTCCCGTTCAAGCATATAGCCGAAGCGCTGACTGTTGTTCAGAACATACTGAGGAATGTCTCGATTTTGCTCGATTTTCTCGTACTTCTCGCCTGGCCTGCCGAACAGATCCTGACCAGTCCGGACCCGCTCAAGAATAGTTTCCGCCCGCTTATTTTCCGCCGTGTTGAGATTGGAATGTGAGAAGCTCTTCATCTTCGTCTGCACCTCTGCCACAGTCGCAAAGCATGAACTACAATGCCACGCTGCGCCCCACATATCTACTTTGTGCCAGAAGCGAACAAAGGCAGAATATAACGGGATACGTGATCTGTGACTGCCAATACCGTGACGCAACTCGATCGGGGAGAGCGCATTGGACAGCCCATGGAAGACGGTAGCCTGCGGATGAGGCCATTGCTCGCCAATGTGCTGCCACTGAAAAGAGTAGTAGAAGTAGCTTCTCAAAGTAATCCGGTCTGGGATGTCGCAGTTTCGCAAGATGGTAACAGCCTCCGGCTTCGGAATCTCGTCAACATCGCCCACGAGTAGCACGTCGCCTTCCTTGGCTTCCACCTCGGAGAACAACAAGCTCGGGAAAACGCCATGCAGCAAAGAGTTCCTCAGAAAGCCTTCGTGAGCCCAAATCGACATGCCTATGCTCGGACCAGGATCTTGAATCACGCGGTGAATGATCTTGTCGTGGAAGTTACTGAATCTTGACCAGTTCTCTTGCAGGTGCAGTGGTTTCTCCAGACCCGTGAAAGTCGTGTTGGACTCGACAATGACGAAGTAGTCGACATGTGATGCCAATGTGTGTAGCCGTATCTCTAGCCAGTCCAATTCGTGGGCAATCGGGAATAGGTCGTAAACCTTTCGGTGTGTTGTGGCGCCGGCCCGATATGGTCTGAATCCGTGGCGACGGCACAGAGACTCGACTTCTTCACCAGAAGAGGGAAGTCTATGGCTCTGTTCTGGACCATGGCCATGATCGACTCGCCGGCGATGAAGCAGACTGTCTCTGCTGAGCAGGAAGACTAACAAAAGTGCCGTTGATGCTGCGAAGAGGAAGAGCCGTCTTGTCGAAACAGCAATCATTCTGGAGGGTCCGTCGCACTGATACAGTACTCGGAATGCGAATGTGTGGAAACAGAGCAGCTGCTTTGAACATCGAAATGAACATCCCTGTGTCGCTACCGCCGGAGCGACCTCCGAGCTGGGACAGCTGAGCAGGGGCAGCGTCAGTTGTTCGACTGAGGACGCATGCCAATACTGAAATTCGATATCATCCTTGTAAACAGGTAACAAAGTATTCTTGAAAGCTGCTGGAGGGACAGAACGCCGGTGGCATGACCACGCGTCGCAGCCAAATTGAGTTTGGTGCTTGCATGGGATGGAAATGATCGTCGACTAACATCGCAAGATTTGCACTACCTTGTTACCTCCTAGCAGTATAGAAGGGGCTTATATTACTCCAGAGAATATCTCCAGTACAAATCTGTGGATGAGGAAATGGTATGAAGAGTAGACCGTTCACCACGGCTGGATGCCATCCTTGCGAACGACCCTTCCCACATCGTCATCACGCTTGCCCTCTACCACGTCCTTGACGAAATTTCCTCCTACCGAGGGATCAAGAGCTCCCATCTAAAGACATGTCAGTGCATACATCCAGTCACAGCACGATATTAACCTCAGTACTCACCTGCTTCAACTTCTCCGGCCCAACTCCAGCCAACCCTGTCGCCAAGAATCCAGGACTCACACCCCAGACTTTGACCCCATCTTTGCTCAAGATGCGACTCCACTCACGCATGGCCATATTCAGTCCCGTCTTGACAGTCCTATACATTACAGCCAAGAACGGCGAAGGCGGCTTGGGCCATCCAGCTTCGGGACCACTATTGATCGCCTTGAAGCCCGCATGGTCCATCCTCAGAGTATCTTCTAAGCTGGAAGTTCCGCTCGCGATGAAGAGCAGTCTCGGATCAGCGGATTTGATGAGTAGAGGCATAAATTCGTTGGTCATCACCATGTTGCCGGCGACATTGGTATCCCACGACTTGAGCCAGCCTTCGCGAGAGCCGAGCTGCGATCCAAATTCATGGTCGTGGTTTGCGCCTGCGTTGTTGATCAGGACGTCGAGATGGCCGAATTGAGAGGCGATATGGTCGCGTGCGGCGATGATGGATTCGTCCGAGGATATGTCGACCTGGACGATCGAGAGGGAACTTTTGCTGTCGGGAGTTCCTTGTTTGACAGTGGACACGGCACTCTCGCCTCTCTGGACGTTGCGGCTACCGATTATGATGTCGTAGGCTCTGTCGGACGTGTACAAGGCTTTGATGATTTCGAGACCAAGACCAGTGTTTCCACCTGTGATCAAGACAATTGCTTTTTGTGAAGCCATTCTGGTGTCGTTATGGATACAGCGAAGTAGTGTTGGGTTATCTGAATGAAGAATTGCTGCGATTGTGTCTTTTGCACATCAAGTTATGACCGAACATATATCTGATGTTTATCGGCCGAGAGGAGTCCGGGGGAGAGTGCATGCCACTTAAGTCCGTTCCTGGCGGTCCGGCTCCACAGACGTCAGATTAGACGCCACACGAGATCCTTTCCATGCAAGCTTCCACGGTACACCAGGAGGCAGACAATGAAGAGGATTTCAGGTCCGTGGCGCGAAAGATGTTGGATCGTATCTGAGCAGGTGAACTTCTTGGCACAACGATGACTAAGCTACAGCGAAGTTGAAGAGGGCGAGAGTAGTACACAATACAAAATTTCCCACCATAGCTAGGCTCATAACGCTCTGAGTTGGTACAGATCCCTAGATGATAGTTCATACTTCCCTCTCTACCTTCCGAGCATGTCTTAATCTTAATTGATCTCGTACGTATACGAATACACCGTAATCTGATCGATTGTCCACGTCAACCCGCCATCAGCGGTCTTCGGGTCTCCCGTGGCAAGTCGCGAGTCCCTGTTCGAGCCAAAAGACGGGTCTGCGCTGTCGAGCACAATTGTAGTATTGAGATAGTCATGGCTGGAGACAGCTCCGCAGGCGTCGAGCTGGCATTCGATTTGAGTGCGGAATCCGATGCCGCGTCCGGCAACTTCACCCATCAATCAGTTGACATGCCAATGAGCAGCGGTATCAGCGTCGAAAACGTACGAAGATTGAATCCGTCTGTGACTGGCAGGCTAGAGACGACTTTTCCGTTGACGTAAAGAGTATGGTCGTGCTTCTGAGAGGCTTCATCATAGGTGACTACGAGTTCCGTTAGGGTTTGTTCTTCCACGGATGAAGTATTTGGAATTGAATGATTTACTTTTGATCTTCAATTCCGCGCCGACTGGAATCGGGACATATTCTCCAGAATTCTGCGCATTCCCCAGCACGAGCCGAGCTCCCACACACCAGTCGAACAGATTGTCTGGGCAAGGAGACCTGTCACAAAACACCATCAGCTTCGCGATGCCAATAATCGTGATGCAGCATACGACCTACCGATCATCCAGCAAAGTCAAGGCAGTGCCCGTCAGACTTGCAGTCTCATTCGTGTACAACTCCGGATAAATCTTGAGAAAGCCAGGCTGCCTAGGATTCAGTGGAGGAAGCACCAGCGTCGTCGTCACTTCACGAATGAAAGGCGTGTTCTCTCCGAAACCCACAGACCAATAATTGGAGAATGGATCCTCTGGAGCGGCGGCGCGGACGTGTGCTGACAGCACCGACGCCGCGAATAGTCCAATGAATGTCCTCATTTCGAATTCGATGCGTTCGAGTCAATTGGAGAAAGGAAGAGGACGCTGTGCAGAATAAAAAGTCCTTCGCTGTCCAAGAGTCTAGCTGATCCGCCGATTGCCGGTTTCACTTTATCTCGTGGCTCCTTATGGATATACCGGTTCATACGGGATCTAGAGCATGGCTGGAGCTGACTTAATCAGCTGCTACCATATGGATGTGTTGTAGTAGATGGCCTCGTGAGTAAGACAAAGTTTTTGAAGTGACATGGTCGTTTATTGGTCTGCTGGCTGACTCAGTCAATTCATGCTAGGGTAAGTGTATCATCGGGTGTTTCCAGCTCTCGCAGTACTTTTGGAGTTGCCAAATCCAGAGATGCCTCAAGCGGAAGGCGTCTATTTCTGTGAGCATGGATGACATGTTCTTGCCTTGGATATTGCTAATCACTTGAGAAGGACCGAATAGTTTTAAAGATACATTGCCTGAAGTGATGTACATATCCTGCAGAATATTGCACCTGAGTACGACGCCTTCTTTTTCGTATTCTGCGGCAGGACACGGAATCGACTGTTTTTGTTGCGCGATTCCGTGTGTGGGCTCGTGATGGATCGAGTGCAATAGGCGACCACTGCTTTTGGAATCAAAAATTTCCACTGGTGTATGCTGATACTCGTGTCAGCATCGGTCCATCTCCAGAAATGAATGACAATGTGTATCATACTGGACCACACGGCACTGAGTTCGCAGCCCCAATTTGCCATGCCATCCAAATCTTGAACTCCTTCCTGCAACTTCTTTTCCATCTTCTTCTCACAGTACTCTTCGGCATTCACTTCTAGTTTAGCTTGCACCTGCATCTGCAAACGTTACCCCCATCGTTCTCCGTCACGATCTGGAAACCCGATTTGTCATCTTGTGATCCGGCACGGAAGCATGGCGTAAGGCAGTCCGGAACAAGGGCTTTGCAAGCATCCAACCCGCCTCCATGCAGCCAGTCGCAGTTGTAGTAAGGCGCATTCAAGCCGATGGGCGAGTAATCGCAGCCGCCGAAGTAGGGGTTTGGCTTCTGAGCGCCCTGAGCTGCTGCCAGGCCGGCAATGAGGAATGCGAGAGGGAAGCTCTTCATCTTGATGGAAGGCGGTCGTGCTCAAGGAGCAGGATTGAATTTGGTGCAAGGAGTCCAAAAACTTGGTCTCTCATGTGCCGGACAGCCTTATATGCATGATTCGCCGCAGTGAGGTCTGCGCAACCGTACTCGTATCTTTGGAAGTTATCTTTTGATCTGTCCGTATGCCAACACCGCTTGTCTCTCGCCACACCAACTGGTTAGATTTAATTTTGCATCAACTATAGTCTGGATTCTTGAATACGACTTATGCGGAGACGATCTGCCTCCACCGGGGCTCAACTCCGTACTTACTTTGGGCGCGTGAATCCAAGAATGTTCACTGCTGCGGTCAGTGTTCGTGTCCTGGCGCCCTACTGTCCAGCACCAAGGCAAACCTTAGGCTTGATCCCTGGAATTTCCTTCGAATCCTTACTCGGGCTGCACAGAGAGCCCAGTAGGCACAAAGGGCGGCATCAGATTGGTCGATACGCCGAACGCCGAGCGCTACCCACTTTCGTCTGAAAAGGAGGCGCATTTGCCGTACGGCCCGAAAGACAAGCATAGCCCGTATTTTGCTAGTACAGCGACCGGTTCACCACTTACGTACGCTTAGTCGTGAGCTGAAATATAAGGCCAAAATTGTGTCTCAGAGCAAAGAGCAAGGACGTGTGCGTGGCATAAAACTAAGCCCTATGAGTAAGCCAACAACGACCGGGACGCTTGTCGGCCGAGCGGGAAAACGACACGCTCGTCTCCACTGTCCAACAAATTGCTTTCCATCTGCAGCCATGCCCATCTTGCATGGAATTTCGAAGTTACGGCCGATGAAGCGCGCGGCAATGACAACAGGATCAATCTGACCAGGAGAGAAGATGCTACTGGTAGAGTATGCGACCGGTCAGGCGGGAGGCGTCAGCTTCACCACAAGCTGCCTCGCAGAGCTTCGTGACTCTCACCAGCATTCTATACCTGTAGCGCGAATCCAATCCAGGTCTTGTCGTCTCCGCAGACAAGTTGGAGATGAATGAAGAAGCCCAAGGCGTCTGGACACCACCTCCGCTAAGCGATCCGAGCTCTCAAATCCGCCTTCCTCGGGTTCATGCTGGCGAGACGAATGATGAGATTGTCGCCACCATTTCTATTTGTAACATGGCAGATGTGCCAGACTTCAGAGCAATCTCTTACACGTGGGGAGCGCCAGATCCGGAGGGATTTATCACTGGCCAGGATGCGCTGCTCCTCTCTGAACCTGGGAGCTCTGAGCGCTGGCAAGTCAGTCGAGCTCGAGTGAGAGAAAATGCTCGCTTTGCTCTCTGGCAAGCCAGGCTACATTATCCGGACTCTTATGTCTGGATTGACTCCGTCTGTATCAACCAGGGCAATATTGCCGAAAAGAATGTACAAGTCGCGATGATGGCAGAAATCTATGCGAAGGCCGTGACGGTACTCGCATGCATAGGGCCCAGAGACGTTTCTAGTGACGTGGTTCATGAGGCTTCTCTGAACCCAGATGACCTGCTTCAGGAGGTCGAAGATAGCGAAGGTGAAACGCCGCCACCGTCCCAATTGCCAGAACGACCTACAGCACGGGTTGGCATTATCGAGCATTGGAAAAAGTTCTCCCAACGCCAATACTTTTCGCGCCTGTGGGCAATTCAGGAACTTCACAGCGGCAGAGAACAGATCGTTGTATTATGCGGCGATATTGTAATGGATTGGCATGGTATTGTGGAGCTCCAAAGACGGTTGATGCATCGGATTCGCCGCAGAGCGGCGGTGGAGCAGGACTCAGAAAACACTCATACACGGACTGCGAGGCTTCCAAACAATGTCTTACTTTTACAAATCATAGTGTCTGCTGCAAAAGGGCCCAGTCCTCTGGCATACTGGAGGAATTCGCGGAATTTCTCATGCGAAGATGTCCGAGACCGGGTGTATGGTGTTCTTGGAATTTTTGATTGGGATCGCACTGGCATCAAGAAGCCTGCACCGGATTATGAAATTTCTCCTTTCGACCTGGCTATCCGTATCTTACCGCAGACCGGTACTTCCAGCTTATACGATGCGAAGAATGTTACAGATATGCTGCAACTAAACAATCTTGACGCACACAACTTCACTGAGCATTTCAAGGGATCTTCGGATCTGGAGCGGTCGGCGTCTCCTACTTCTGTTTTATGGCAGCTTCCTGTAGACGATATATTCCAAATCCGGCGTAATCATCAAGGACGGCTTTATATTGACGTCTCCCGGGGTGACCAGATAAGCTCTTTCGAGGATGTGAAAGCTGCCGTCAGTACTGCAGCCTCGGGAAGTAAGGGATGGAGTTCGTCACTGCCCTTTGATGACGGTCAAGATCCCATTCCCATTTTCACAGGAGAGACGATATCGATACTTGCATGGCCTGAAGCCAGACCGGGCGACGCTCTCGTAAAGATTTCCCAGCAATACAGCATCCTCCGACAGGTGGACTCCAGCACTAAGTTCCAAGTTGTAGGGCATGCAATCTCCCTTCATCAATATCTGTTCCAGGACGCAATGTTCTGGTCGTGTGGCTGCTGGTCGGACTATGAAGACGAGGAAACGACACGCGAACGTGAGCTGACGTTATCCTGTGCAAGTATGCGCAGCGCGGATGTACTGTTCTTGGCTGCTTCCAAGCATAAAGAAGACGACATTGCTTCTCGCGTAGCGCATTTCTTGCTCAACATACCTGCGATCGGCTCTCTACTTGAGGACACATCTATCGGAGGCTGGCAAGCAGGTGGGCTCATTCAGCCTCTCAAGGAAACCTGCACTAAGCATAACGCTGTAGAGTGCAACCGATTGCGGAGAAGTCCGATGAGATTCGCGATGGCTGCCGGCTGTGGATCTTTACTGAATACGGTATCCGCCGATGGCGAAGAGGAGTAAGACAGACCGATCACGTTCATTCGTGGCCTACCCAATCCGTGAAAGCCGTCGAGTCTCAAATACAGCTCGCACAGAGACCGAGTTCGTTTAAGTCCTCAAATATGCTCGAATGTTGACTCGCAGCGACATTATGCGATCAACAAATACTCAGACCCGAGCTTTGCGACAAGGAGCTGCTGTCTTTCCTTTAATTTCAGTCCACGAACGACCCACATTCTTTGCCATTAGTTGCCTTTCCACATCAACTGGCCTCGTTCGCCGCCAACGCGGCCCGTGCGTGCCTTCTTCGCAGTCGTTCCTCCC
>ANSM01003055.1:0-14292 GCA_000347735.1 Cercospora canescens BHU | reverse complement strand
CAGTCCGTGCAGCCCTGGCCACCTGCCCGGCAACGCAGTGTCGCAATTACGCCGGCGATGCGGCATGCCGATAGCAAGTCCGCCTCGGGACCGTGTGTATTGCCATCCATAGCACTTGCACGCCGTCCACATTGTTCCCAACAACTGGTGCTGGCTTCTGCAAGGTTTCGCTTGTGGTCTGCCTTGGCGTCCTTATTTACGTGCAACCAGTCACGATATGATGCGCCTGCTGAACACAAGCAGCATCAATTTCGAGGAGTCGCGTGGCCAAAGCAGGTGGTCGCGTCGCATCAATGGTAGCAAGATGCGATGTGAAGCTAAGAGACGTCCGCAGAAGGTCCAAGTGTCCCAGCCACTGTGCGGTTTTGGCCTCCACGACGTGTCGCTTTCGCATTTCATTACCGTTTCAACATGACACTTGAGCCATCACGCGTCTTTCGTCGACGTGTCTCGGAACATACGCTCCTGCCGCCGCGGAGGCAGAGCACAATGATAAGACGGTAGTCATTACGGCATGGCAAAGATGACGTTGGAACATGGCAGACAAATATGAGACGCATCGAAGCCGGATGGTTAGATGCTGCTGCGCTTCCCATTTGCAGCCATTCTTCTCCGAGTACCAAACTTAGCGCATGATTTCCTGATCTTCCTACATTCGTGGTCATTCGTAGCGCCCGTAATAGATAGAATACCGCCAAGGTTACAGGCCAGGTCCAGTCATGCGAATTTCGAATGCGACCGCTTCTTCGGGCTCTCTCACGGGCGGCTTGACGAAGGCGACTCACTTATGCTCATCGCCGGCATTTGGAAACAAATTTTCGAATGCCTTCCAGTCCGTCTGCCGTCAACGAATCGACATGTTTGCTGTCCAGCTTGACCAAAGATGCCATTGCGCCTCTGATAACATTTATTTATGCAGCTCACATGGTGCACCGGGTCTTGAAGCATTGAGCGTATCGATCGAAGAAGGATCATCATCTACGGCACGCGCGCGCGCGTGCGCTGATGATGTTGAGCCGAAGATGTAGATGTGTAATAAGTAGGCCTGGAGACGCGCCGCGCTTACCCAAATTCGAGCGCGATGCCAAGGGTGCCCCCAGCGTGCAGCGTCATTGCTGCTTCTGCACAACTTCACTCACAACCGCTCGATGTTGGATACATGTATCTCATCCCCGGACGGATACGATCGCAATCGAAATCAGGAGGAAAATCGTTTGCCGTACAGGATTGGCTACCAAAAACATGGGGGCTCCCTGCCTCGGCATGAAATCGTCACCGCGACGTGAGAAGAGCTAGGATGGCAGAGCCCGAGGAGAGGTAGCAGAGAACATCAGCTCGATCGGTCATCGAAAGTCCCATCCCAGCGCTGTCGAAAGAGGCCAGGTTGGACAGAATCCGGCGATAAGCAGCCGAGAACAACCGGGATAACAAAGCCACAGGAAAATCTCCAGCCCATTGATTTGACCGATGTCCCTATTCGTCACAATGGCGTAAGGCGGGCTGCACGCTTTGATTCAAGCCGCTAAGAACATGGGAGATTTCTTCAAGTCTTGCTTCTCCATCGCATAATGAATCACTCCAGCGCGCCTGAATTGTTGCCACTGCACTCTCCCAATCTGTTGCAGATTGCGGCACGACAGTATCGACCCAAATCCGCTCAACTGCACGGGTCTGCGTAGACCGGTCTGCGAACGGCATGCTGGGTCAATGTGACGCTGGGGTGGGTCGACATAACTATCGGATGAAATGCTTCCTTCGCGCTTCCAGCGCTGATTTGCATTATACGGCTCAGAGAGCACGCCCTGCAACTGGGGAGCGCGCCACATTACTTGGCTCGAGGAGTTCGGCCTTTCCAACAGCGCCTCCGAAGTAGTTTGACACACGTGGGAAATTCCACAAACACCTTTCGCACTTCACACGCTCCACTGTCAAAGCTTCGACTCCCACCAAATGTATACAGATACCTGCCTTGAGCTTACTGAACATGGGTGTGCAATTGCATTTACCTCTTAGCAGCGTCAGAGAAGAGCTGCACAGGCTGCATCCTCATCGGGACCACTTGCCATCATTGCGACACAGGTGTCAGGATCGGCCTTATGGGGATGATGGTATCTCAGTAGTGACTACTGGGAAACCTGGCCTCTGTATTAGCGCTGGAAATCGGAAATGCACTGAGGTAGCGTACACTGCCGCAAATGCTCCACATCTTCGGCGGTTGACCCAATCTGGCCCGAGAGCCATTGACTGGGAGGCGCTGTGCGCATCACTGCCCAATCACTCGACCGTCAACGATAGAAGTCCCCGGTCCGACAGGGAAATGTCGCCCTAGATGGTACCACAAGATATCGCCCCGAAGCAGGAGGTTTTAGATGGGATGCTGCAGCGAAGTTCAATCTTGTGACCGTAGCAGTGGAAATAGAACCACATGCTTGCTGCACCGAAAAGAGCCAGGACAGTCGACGGTCAATTCCACGGCGGCGAGAACTTGCGCGACGTACCCACGGAAAGTCAGCAGACGTCGATGAGCATGATATGCCATTACTTTGTCAGAAACAACAACGACAACGACAACGTGCGGATGCGAAGACGCTCTTAGCAACTCCGCTTCCGGCGACCGTACAACCAAAGCCGCAATTACGGTGGTCGGTGAAGCGAGCGCGGCGCGCAAGAGTACCTCCAGTGCGTCGTCATCTTGTTCTGATGAAACCACCGAGACGAACGACTACCAGACAGTGATGGCGATCTTATTGCCCGCAGCATTTCTGACAATGATCACGGTAGCATTTGTGGCTGGTTCGCGCGTCTCGGGAGAAATGGACGACGCTGCTCGGAAGCTCGAAGAGTCGTCTGTCGCCAAAATGAGTCTAGAGGAGGATAAAGAAGCACCGGGCGAGGTCACCCCATCAAGCGCCGCCTAGAGTGCCGCGCAGGAAATACAAATTGGTCAGGCCGGGTCAGGATTGCACATCACTGTGGCGGTGCGAAATACGCCCTGTTGGCATCTGGGCGACCAAGCACCTTGCGGCAAGCGAAACGCGCAAATCAGCCTGTCGCATTCGGTCCTCATAAGAGAAGGCTTTCGGACCAGAGCCAATTAGGGAAAGATAGTCTCAGATCTGAAAGAGCAGTCATTTGACTTCGGCAGCATGTATGAGAGATCATGGCGAAGCCTTTGCGTATCAAATATTGCTCGCGAATGACATGAATGGACGCTGTGAAGCTGAGACGTGGCAGTATAGCTACGAAGCGCGGCATCACGGAGCCGAAGTACTACTAGAATACAAGTCTCATGAGACGCTGATCGGCGAACGTCTTTATATCATCGTTCTGTGCATTATTTTGCATCGAGTCAAATACATACCCTGTGCTCCTGAATGGATGCCACGATCTCTGACAAATTTCAAAAGTCGTGGCATGACCGAAGCGCCGCAGCCCGTCCACTCCTACAGTGCGTACAACCACGAAGACATCGGCATTGAATCCCCTCTAAAGTCATGTCGGCACCTTCGTACTCGCGCTCGTTTGCAAGCGCCGTCAAGCGGCTCAAGGTCAGTATCGCTACCTCGGGATCAAATCCTCATCCACGGACTGACGGCGTACAGCTTTCTCCATTCCCAACAGCATTCACAACGCCACAAATCCGTCAGCTGCAACACTCCACTGCGCACGCAGCACAATCACTTTCGCCCAACCTGGAACGCGAACTGTCCGAGATCCGCCTCCCGAAAGCGATACAAGCAACCTACCTCGCCCCATTGAGATACCGACCCACCTACTCGAACCAAGTCTCCGATACCGTCTGCAAACTCCAACTCCGCTCTTACAATGTTCGCAACCTCGAGGTCTTTGCCGACTTCGCCATGCGCGCAGCCTACTTCCTTCAGCTGCCCGCCATCGGCCCTTACAGCCTCCCCCGCAAAACGGAACGATGGACTGTGCCGAGGAGTAACTTCGTGCACAAGAAGAGTCAAGAGAACTTTGAGAGGATCACGATGAGGAGGGAGATCACAATCAAGGGGGGAAATCCAGAGGTGGTGAGTGTTTGGTTGGCGTTCTTGAGAAAGCACCAGTATTATGGAGTGGGAATGAAAGCGAATGTTTGGGAGTATGGGTCGTTGAATTCTGCGCAGGAGATGGATGCTGAGGCGAAGAGGGTCGAAGGTCTGCTGGGAAATATGGAATTAGAAAAACCCGCTATTGGAATGGGCCAGCGTGGTCTGCCGGAGAAGATGGTGGAGCAGGCGTTCAAGGGAAGTTGGGGAGCATATGCGCCAAGTTCTGGTGCGGAGAGCGTGCCCGATGGGAATAAAAGGGTATCTATGGTGGGTGTTGAAGGTGGACCGATGCCAGAGAGGAAGACGAAACCGTGAAAGAAAAAGAAGGCCGCTGCGGACGCATAATCAGAGCACAAAATCTGATGATACTCATGGGGCGACATGTGCCTTTTGTCTCACATTGTCGCATTCGTGATCCGGCGTCAGCATCGGAGAGCCTGTCCTACGCAAGCGTTGGCGTGAAATGTGTTATTGTGCACAAACTCCGCCCCAAGCAGGCACATGGCCTCTATTCAGCAAGGATCGGAAAGGTACTGCTCAGCCCCTTCACTGCGTTCATCCGACGGACGGCCAGTCTCCAGCACTCAGCGCAAATGATGTGGACTCCGCAAATTGTGCGGCGAACACACCCCTCTACGGCGGACATTCGTTGCTCGGCTAGAAATGCGGTTGAGCGTGGCAGCTCACTACCGATCTAGCTTGGATGGACAACAGTGACAGCCGCCCGTTGCGCAGCAACTCGAGCATGCACAATCAATTCTGAGACGCCGGTCGTTGCAACAAAACATCTCAGCATGTGTCTACCCCTCCGATGGAGTCGACCGTCGAATTTGTACCATAGTCGGCCGAGAGTTATTCGGAGTCGACCATGTCGCGTATGTCAGCCAAGGAGGCATACCTTCATTGAAAGGGAACATGCGCCGATCGGACGACCAGTCGTGTTGAGGTTACCGTACACGATTTCCAGCGACTCGCAATTTTCAAAGCAGAAAAGGCAATGTACCACAGCTCTGCCGTAGATTGAGTACAAGCTCTTGAATGAAGCCGACCGTTCAAGCGCTCGAAAACTTTGCTCGTTACAGCAAACTTCCTTTTACCGTCGTCAAAGTTTCCATTTGTATTCGCAGCATCGCCACCGCCTTCGAGTACTGCGAGCCGAGTCCCCAACTTACAATCGAAACCACCCTATGCCACTCGTTTCGCAAAAGCGGCGATGGCTTCAATTTGCTTGCGATGCACCTCCGGCAACGCATTCCTAAAAATCAAAGCTGTTCCATGCATCACCCCCAGATTGACCTCACACGTCGCCTTCACTCCCGCCTGGGTCAATTTCTTCCAGTACGCGATCCCTTCGTCCCGAAAACAATCCAACTCATCCACACTCACCATGTGCTCCGGCAAACCCTTCAAATCCTGCTCCGTGGCATGATACGGCCACGCCAGGGGATCCTCCAACTGCCCCTCTCCCGGAGAATAGTAATGCGCCAGAGCGGCATTATTGTCCGGATTGAGGAAATAATACTCGTTCTCAATCTGTGAAGGTGTCTCTTTCAGTTTCCGCTCTCGGGACCAGGCGTATCCGCCACTGATGAAGGGGACGTAGCCGTATACGCCGGAAATCTCGTTGATCCAGCCCTCGCGGTTTGCACGTATGGAGGTCGCGAAGCAGAGGTTCGCGCCACCGGATTCACCTTGGAGGATGAAGTGCGAGACGCCGAGTTCGGAGCGGTGGGATGCGACGTATTTTGCTGCGGCGCAGCAGTCGTTGAGACCTGTTGGGAAAGGATTATGCTTGGTTTTGGTCCAGGCGTTGCGGAAATCGGGCATGATGGCGACGTTTCCTTCGAGGGCGAGGGATTTGCACCAGCGATCGTGGACCGGGTTCCTGGTGGGGCCAATAGTCATGCCTCCGCCTGTAGTGACATTGGGTTAGAGTTTCTGATACATGGTTGTGCGCATGGTGGAGATGAAAGTAGAGACTTACCGTGGAGATATACCACGCCGGGTAGTTTTCCGCTCGCTCCCTTGGGCTTCCAAATGTACAGCTTGATCTTATTTCCATCTGGTCCGTCAATTTCTTCAAAAGTCTCCTCAACCTCGCCCTCGTTTGTATCATCGGGTGTGCTCATGTCAATCTGCCCGTACAAGCCAAAAATTGCATTCTCCATGTTCTCGCAGAGAGCAAAGCCCACTTCTAGATTACTAGTCTCAGAAACGCCTTCTGTATTGTTGCCTCCCATGCCGTAGGCATCCACGACCGCCTTGAGCTTGGGGTGGGTTCTCGGATCAGTGGACATGCTGAGGTCTGTGTCGCCCAGACGGCCTGGAGCAGAGTAAGACGAAGACATCTCGTTTATAGATCTTGATCTCAAACGTGTCGATTGACTATGGACTGAAAGTGTTTCAAATTGCTGAACGTTGTGGTTTGAAGCATTGCTTGCGAACCTCTCTAGATATATGAGGGGCCGCGGTCGTGAGCAACCTGACCTGCTATTATAAGCTAAGATTAGTGATGCCCCGCTCGCAGTTGACTTTGTGCACTCAGCGCATCGATCAACTGTGGCACAAATGCCTTATGTCACCTCTTGTCCAATCAATAGCTGGCGGTACCTGAGCTGAAAGCGCATAGCTTTGACTCTGTGGGGTCCTCGCTAAAAACGTTCGGCAACAGACCGAAGCTGGCTCTGATACAGTAAACCAACAAACCCTTGAAATCTTCTACGACCTCTGCCGCATCTAGTTCATGCCCTCTCTGCGTCAATGACTCTGGATACCAAAGCGCAGATCCGCTATTCAGATGGGCCACGCAACATTCGATGAAGCGTCTATCATAGCTCTTGCTACAGTGTCCGAAGACTGCCTTGTGTCGTGCTTGGTAATATGACCCTATGTGCAGGTCCTGCAGGATTGATCCTGATGGGACATGTCTGAGCAAGCTGATTAATGGTCAGCTCTGCCAGTCGCTGAGTTGCTCAAAGGCAATGCCGAGCGGGCGGTTAAAGTTTACCGGGTGCTGAGAGCTCACTTGCCAGTTGAGCTGACCGTGGTAGGCTTTGGAGACGCCATGCGGTAACACACAGCTCTTGCAGCCGTGTTAGTGTTGGTTTCGGGCTGCAGCGTAATCAGGACCACTTCCTCAAATGGGAAGCACTTCGCGATTGCGATGTAAGGCCGCCAACCTTCGCAATCAATGACGAGAGCAAAGACGGGCGTGGAAAACTCGTCGGTAGCCTTTATTTCAAAGGCCAAAGGCTTCTGGCAAGACGAACGGGAAGACTCTTCTGCATAATCAAAGAACCGTCTTCGCCCAGCTCAGCCTTGTCGCGACCACGATTCGACGCGATTTCGAACTCTACATTGCAAACAACTTTCTCAGCTTCGATAACCTCTTTGAACGTAATTTTGAATCGGAAGCTGCCAAGTAACACCCAGGAACCGGACGGGACCGGTGTGAATTGCTCGACGAGCGCGTTCTCGTTCTCCATTGCCGCGAAGCTTTGACAGAGTCGAACGCCGAAAGCTGCCTCCGAGTCTGTCGAAGTGCCGAGCATCGCAGCGAAAACGGCAGCGTGAGTGTGGCTTTCAATGAGCAAGATTGCTGAGACAGTAGTCGGCTTCGCAGTCATTGGGATTCTCATATAGAACTCTGTGCCCCTTGGCAACTTGGTGAACTTGTCGCGCTCAGGACTGTGATTCGGCAGCTGCTGGTCATACCGAACAGATCTCAGTCGATAGGGCGTTGGCAACTGGTGCAGGCGAAAGAATGTGTCAGGCTTCATTCGTACGCTGGCGACTTGTGCTATCGCTTGGGGAACATAGAGCGTCTGCGGATCTCCACGTGTACCAACTGCAGTAAGCGTACTGCATTCGACCCTTGAGTATCGTTGAAAGTCGGCATCTCCATCGGTGCCGGGCCAGCGCTTGAGCACGATAGCAAGATTTCCTCGGGGCTTTTCTGGATTCGGTGGACATTCAAGCGCAGCGAACCATTCACCTTGATCCTTTCTGGTCAAGAATAAGCTCATTTGTAACCCGCGGTTGGTCATGGCGTAAGGCCTGCGGTTGCCAAGATCCGAGTAGGGCAGATATTGGCCGGTATGCTCGAAAGCTAAGGGACTGTCGGCAAGCAGGCCATGAGGGTCATCGCGCCCGTCAGGATCAATCCATGCGAATATCGTGTGATCATCTGTGGACTTCATAATTTCTTCCTGCAGTCGCAAAAAAGCTCGCTGTCCTCCTTCGCCATAGAGGAGCGGCATGTTGACGGAGAAGAGACCAAGCAAACTGTAGGCGATGTCCTCGGACCGGCCAGTCCTACGTTTGGCTGCCCATGACATGCGTTTTGCTATGCTTGCTGTTCTGACCACCTCGCGAGCGCTGTCGACTAGGTAATGACGTTGTATCCCCGTGATAGAACTAATTTCATCCACCATTTGGTCTCTCGCGCCAACCAGTTGCCAATCGAGCGTATAGAACGCTGTGTGCGTCGGAGCAAGAAGCTCTTGTAAAGTCCAGCCTCGAGTCCACCAACGAGCTGCAGCTAGAGAATCAGCAGCAGTGGTGTCGGAGAGATAGACGTAGCAGATTCTAGCGCTGCTGTAATACGTATACATGGAATTGATCGCTTCGGTCAAGTCGGCGCTGGATGTCTTGTCGATGCAAAGTGTGTCGATCCAAATGTATTGGTATCCTTCAATATACGCAAGCTTCATCGCGCTGGTAACTTTGGCGTACGCAGGTTTGTTTGCGGCCGTGCCATCCATAACGTCCCGAAATAAGACTTCATCACTCGCAGTCGTGGACCACGTATGGGACAGAATGGCATATGGCGGGATGCCTCCGTCCCATGCCTCGATCAGCTCCAGTTGGCCGTCAGAGCCCAGTGATGTTTTGAGAAGACGCATTGTTCCGACGACGCAGCATCGATGGATGCAGAAGCCATCAGAGCTGGGTTATCAGCGGGCTGAGGAGCGAGTGGAAGAAGAAGAAGCTCAATGGGAGTGCGAAGTCGAGTACTTGGAAAGGTGTGCGGGCTGGAAAGCGCACTCCTTCCTTCGCATGCTACGCCACCACGCTAATGCGGGCGGGACTTGGCTGCGGCTGGCGAGGTGTAACACGACAGCGAATACTTGGGCTATCATCTCCTCGGCTACGACTCCAGAGTCACGGGTTTCGATCGTGTATCTGTTGACGTCTCGCAACAGGATCAGGTTGGAAGCAGACGATACACATCTCTGCGGGTGGTCTCTGCCTCTTTTGGAATGACAGAGATCCCACGACCTTGGGGACCTCCCGCGCGATCATCCAGGAATCGAGGGATGTCCCATGTGCTCTGGACGAAGAACGGCCTGCGCCTCAAACATTACTGCAACCCAGCGTCACAGAGGCACACGTCTCATACCTTCCCATTGGGCACAACATTCACCTGACTCCTCTCCCTCTCCATCTTAATCGCCTCTTTGCCGCCCTGAATCGCCCTGATCATCTCTTCACTCCTCCTCACCGCCTGCATACTCTTTCTCACCCTCTCCCGCCCATCCTCCGGCTCCAAATTCGGGTTCGCCTCCCACAAACTCTCGCACCTCGCCCTCAAATCCTCCACGAACTGCTTGATGCACACTTGCATTTCCTTCTCATGCTTCTTCTTCCAGTTCTTCGCCGCGAACCCGCTAAACGTGATCCACGTGCGGACCGTACACGTTTCGGGCTTGTCCGTGGACGACGATTCTTCGATTTCCGTCACGCGTTCCGTCTTCATGACGAAGCGCGGGATGAGATAGTTGGCGTTGTCCGACGCCCAGCGTATTCGCGTGACGTTGCCGCCGTGTTTGTGGGATTCCCGCCCGTCGCCTCGCCATTTGAGTGCTTCGAGGAGGAGACAGACTTCTTTGCTCTGGAATCTGTCTCCCCCAGTCGCGGAGCCCAGGTCCATTGTGATGGTCATGTGCGTTCCTTGCTCGAGTCGCAGGCTTCGGCTGTGCGGGCTGGGATGCTTCGTGATGAGGACATCAGGGTTGAAGGTGTTCCATTCGCGCCAGGAGTGCAAGTCGAGGAGAGCTTCGTAAGCATATTGCGGTGGAGTGGGGATTGTGATCTCGGCGTAGACGCTGAATGTTCCGCCGGAGGGGATGGTGGGTGTTGGACGAGGACCTGTATTTGCGTTTGATCGGAATTGATGGTCCTGGTAGGCCGCGCCTGCAGGCATGATTCCTTTCTTGCTTGCTCTTGTCTCTGCTGGAGAAGTGTATGATTATGTAGCTCTTTTCAGGGTATGTGCAAAGCTCTGCGAATTAGTCGTAATGGTCTGATTCCGGTGTTTCTGTTGTATCGTGGCCGTGTCGCGTTTCGGTTGAGGGGGAGCTGAGAGCTGGTGGTTCTAGTCCTGCTATAAACAGCAAGGGTACCATTAATAATTATCAAGTTATTTGTACTTTGACTAGCGATGATACATGGATGGTGGGGGAGGTGTTGCAAGTCGTGGCCGCGAAACGGCACTGCGGGCTATATACCAGCAATTCTCCGTTCGTGGCCTGGGTTGTAGATCGCAATAGCGAGATGATTTGCACAAAAAGCCGTGTGACGTAGCATTGCTCGGCGCACGGAGCGCCGGATTCCACTGCCGCCCTTCTTCACATGGCGCCAAGTTGGCTTTCCCTGCTTGCGCTATGGTTGTGTCGTCTCGGCGGCGTTGTACATCGGGTCCACAGACGTGTCTGGAGCCGGACTTATGGAGAGGAAGGCTCTCGCTAGCTGGGGGGAACAGTCGTAAACATGCAAGGGTATCAATTGACTTGTCATTCGTCTCATGCATCCACATTGCCAACCGCCAGCCTCAGAAAGCGAACAACTATTCGAACAAGAAATTACGAAAACGAGAAAGCGATCACGAAATCCTCGCGATCCTCCTCAACCCATGTCTCATCCATCAATATCCATCATCTCACTATCCTCGTACTCCAACTGAATCCTCGTGCCCTCCGCATCCGCAGGGCCGAATGTCAACGCAGTAGTAGCACCAAGGGTAGCATCTTTCAGATCTTGCTGAAGTTGCGTGACATCGTTATCGTCATCCGCCTCTTCTTCGACTTCTGTGCCGTCACCCACAGCAGGAGCCTGCGTGGTGTCCGTCTCATCGAGTCCAGCGTCACTCTGGTCCACCAATTCAGTGCTCTCGAGCACCGTGTCGCCGCCACCACGCTCCTCGGTCATGACATCGTGCATGAGCTTCAATAGAGCGGTTTGAAGCTTCGTCAGGGCATTCTTGCTCGTAGCATCGGCAGCCACTTTCGTGTCGATTGTTTCTTGTAAAAGCTCAAGAACGGATTTCAACTTCTCAGAATCACAGCCCCCGGCCGGGAGATGCAATTTGTTGAGCATGCTGAAGAGAATCTTCTTTTCATCCTTGTTGAGCTGAGCAGAAACGAGGCGATCAAGGATGCTCTCCGCTAAGGTGAAATGTGTCTCGCCAGCTCCACTCTTTGCGGAGCTATCTCCAACAGCGTCGGAGAAGCCTACAATCTTCCGTGGATCCGTCCAGTCCAGCAGCATGTTTGTAATTTGTGTCATCGAGACCATCTGATCCGCACCAGCAACAGCGTCCTCGTCATCGTCATCCTCAAACGCCTTGCGAAGCGTGAGAAGCTTGCTAATGGCGCTGGTAGTGATCTCGGCCATGAGGAGTGCATTCTCCGCCCGCGAGTGACAGTATACTGGAAAGAAGTAGCTCAGGCTCTGGCGTAGTTGTGGATTGGTAATACTGTCCGGGTCGAAGTATGTCACGACCAGCTGCTTGAGAAGGTCGGAATCAACGACGAGCCGCGAGAGCATCGCCTTAGAGAGAGCAGTTGCACCAGTGGATTGCACTTCCGGGTCGCCAGACTTGAGTGACTGTTTGAAAACCTTGAGCACAGGTCGCATGCCTTCATTGGGGTCTTCGCTACCCTCCGTGGGGGCCAGGAGCGAAGGATGGGTGACAAGAATGTCTGTGATGATCTGCAGGCATATAGTTTGCAAAGCCGGATGCCCTTTTGTGAAGCAGTGAATGAAGACTGTGAGGTTCTCTCCAGCAATTTTCTGCATCCATGTCAGTTTAGCACCACGACCCATATCGGCTCGACTCACCTTTCCGAGGAGGCAGCACAACCCGAGGCAGAGGAGGCCTCGCTCTCGCAATGGCGCTTCCTGACTCCTCACGGCAGGGACCACAAGAGTATTGAGCGTTGTCACGAGATGGACGTTCTCCATCAGATCGCAGTGCACGTTCTGTAGCATGCACATCGCAATGTGAAGACACTTCATGTTCACCATAAGCTCTTTGACAGCCTTCTCCTCTTCAGCTTCAGGATCGGCTTCGGCTTGCTGTTGCTGCTGCTTCCTGGCCTTCTTGTGGGACACCGTGATACTTTCGCCCACATCATCTCCCACTTGTTCCGTGGCGGAGTGGAAGCTGTCTTCCGTGCTGTCGTCGGCATCGCCGTCGTCGTCCTTGATGATAGTATCATGCACTTCGGCGACGGCCTCGAGGACAACACTGCAGAACTCACGCTCGCCCTTGGCGTCCTCGCCGCAAACCAGGCGAAGAACCTCGACGACGAGACGTGTGACTTCTTCGGGCAGATCCGGCAGCGCCAGAGAAGACCTCATGAGGACAGAAATCTTTCGGCGTCCGACTTCGTCACTGTAGTCGAATGTCAAAGCCATGTGGAGCATCTGCTCGACAACGAATTCGCAGTGTGCCAGCTCTGATTCATCGTATTCCTCGTACTCTGCCTCTGCTGACTCGATAGTAACCTGGATCAGCTTCTTGATCTCGCGCTCCAGGAGGAAGCCGAATTTGGTCACTTCAGGAAGCTTTTCTTCGGCCAGCTCCACCAGCGATCGCGGTCCCACATGATCCTTCGTGTTACGACAGTAGTCATTGAACGTGCGCGCGACGAAGGCTAGCTCGGGGGAAAGGTCGTCCCAGAAGCTGTCCGGAAAAGAGACATAATCGGCATAATCAGGTCGTCCCTTCCATAACTCGTCCATGGCGATGAGAGCGATTCCGCCTTCTCCTCCGCTATTGACCACGTCGATGCGCTCCAGTAATTCGAGCAATGCGTCCAGCGACGGAACTGCCTCTTTATCCTTGGGCGCTTCTCCATCCTCCTCTTGCTCGGCTGCTTGAGCAGCAGGTAGAGCTGCGCAGTCCTCGATCCAGCGTTCGCAAAAGAGCCGTGCTGTAGCTTTGCGTACGTTCTCATCTCGATCACGCAAGCCCCACCTGAGCAGTTTCTCACGATGTGTTAGACTCAAATGTCTGAAATCTCCTAGTGCAGGCAGCAGTCGGCTGTACAGCGCCTTCCGTGTTGTAGCATCCGCATCTCTTGCTCGTTCCAGTAGATAGGGCAGCACTTCTTTTGTGAGAGGCAGATTCAGGAGCAAATTCCGCCTGACCTCAGCAGAGGAATCGTTCTGCAGCACGTTCAGAAGTTTGTTCAACACTGTCTTCCCGCCCAGATTTTCGTCCGAATCTGAATCCTCTTCATCTTCATCGCCTTCCACCTCCGCTGCTAACCTGCCGAGGCCATACACAGCTTGTAGCCGCACGGAAGCTTCTTTATCATGCAATCTCTTCAACAGCTCTTGCCGCAGCTGGTGAAATAGAGCGTCGTCCAGGGTGTCCAGACTGTTGATAATGTGACTTGTAATTTGCGTTGCCCGAAATCGAATCTCTTTCGCCTTTGCCTTCATTGCCAGCATCGTCGTCTTCAAAATTTCACTGGCAAGCCTACTCGTCGGCGTCTGTGGGAGCGTGCCATCCTCGACCTCATCGTCCGCCTGTGCAATCTCATTGTCCTTGCTCGCAGCCACATTCAAAAACGTTCCCAAAAAGCGTACAACACGATCACCAACCGGCTCGGATTTCCTGACCGGCAGGATGCGAATCACGCATCGCACGACTTCGCGATTGAAGTCATCTTCGTCGAAATCATCATGCTGCTTACCTTTCTTATTGCTGACCGGCTCGTAGCAGCAGGCTTCTTGGACTTTTCGTAGCGAGATTATGGCTTTCCGGTGTGCGGCGGTGGACTTTTGCGAGTCTGCAAACACGGTACAGACGGCGCGTCGCAGGGAGCTATCCTCTCCTTCATCTGGGATGTCTGGCGGTGGTGAACTGTTCCGAGCGGATCGCGTAGAAGCCTTCGTCGCGACTGCGCGTTGCGTTGTGCGCGTGCCTCCGCTGGCGACTCGTCCC
>ANSM01003053.1:0-25206 GCA_000347735.1 Cercospora canescens BHU | reverse complement strand
GTATCCTCGCCCACACCCAATGCGAAGGGAGGGCGATCGAACAGCATGGACCGTTCGGCCATGTCGCCTCCCCCATCCCACCGCCGAGGCGCGCGTCTTTCCAACGTTAACGAGGAGTTGGAAGGTCCAGAAGCGCAACGCGGCGTGAACTTCTCACGACCGCGATCATCCCAGCCAAACAGCCCGTCTTCAAGTCCGACCACAGATAAGGCATATACGCATGGCACGGGAGCCTGGTTCTCCGAGCCCGTGCCCGTGAAGAATAAGAGCAGTACGGGGTCTGCTCCATGCGCGGACGCGCTGGAGGCCAAAATGGCAAGAATACAAGGCGCACAGGGGCAGATCGTAAAGAAGGATACCCACAATGCGTCTGCGCAAGGTGCACCATTAAGAGTATACACACAGCCGACAATCAGCGGCACTGCAGTGACACCATTCGTCCAGCCTCAGCAAGAGATGGAGACAGTCATGGTCTTTGATCCGGCTTCGCGTACGTTCGTGCCGAAACTGCAGCCCCGAGCAGCCGCTGCACCTCCCTCGCCCGTATTGCCACAAGCTCCCCGAGCAGCACCAGGGACTTACGACCCCCACACCCGCACGATCGTGCGTGCTGCAGCTCCAGCAAAGATCAGTTCTGCTGTTGATCTGGGGCCACCTCCCAGAAATCCCGCCAGAATTACTCCTACCAGTAGTCCACGAGATTCATACATTGGGAGCAGTGTTGGTGGCGACAGCCCAGAGACCGACCGGATTCTTCAAGCATCAGTCGGTCCGGCGACACCACTGACAACGACCACTCGTCCGCAAAGGGCGTCCAGCCTCGATGTTCCGAACCGCAGCACGCCCAGCAACCGAGGTCGGCAGGTTTCTGCATCACCGAGTCCGCAGCGAAAGCCACACTTTTCCGCCTCTCCTGTCTCGCAGGCCACAATACACGACCCGCCACCACGCGACGTTTCACCCGTCAAGTCGGCCTTGAAACATTCCCCTTCATCCTCAGTGCGCGCGAACTCACCCGTGACCCATTTTGCTGGGCAACCTAAGCCACCCCCAAGTGAAACGTCGGATGTCACTTCTGTATACTCTCAAGATGGCGTGTCTTCCACTAAAAAGAAAAAGTCGGCCCATGTCAGCTTTGATGAGCAGCCCAAGGAGATTGATGCCGCCGCGGCGGCCAGCCCGAAGATCCTGGCACGTGAACGATCACCTGTCTTAGATGATCTGGACGACGAAGACTTTTCCAAACCACGTCCTGCACTGCCTACGTTTGGCAGTGTACGCAGACAGAGGGACGTGGCCGAAAAGGTGACGGAAATGGCACCGGATCGCAATGAGCACAGCAATGACCACGCCATTGGGGGCATACTTCGTAATGCCAACGGCACGGCGAAACGTGAAAGCGAGCCAACGCCACCTGTAGTCATTAGCAAAGAAACCGCTGTCAACGCCAGCGATACGGACAGTGATGTGGGCGACCTCGGCGATTATCCTGCCGCGAATGCTGCCAATGTCAATCTGCCAGAGAAGACCGCGGGACAGGCAGCACAAGTGCACGATGAGCCCAGCCAGCAGAGCGCAGTCGCACCAATCATTCGGGACTTTGCCTCACCTGCCGCCAGTGGGCAACACCTGCAACCGGATGTGCCTGAGATCAATCTCATGCCCCCCACGCCAGGGACAGAGGAAGACAAGTCACTCGACAATCGACATTCTGCGGAGATCATTGTGCCCGGGGGCTGGAACGCTGAGAGCGAGCCCGAAACCAAGTCCAGTACGGAGGGAGACGCTGGCCCGAGCATCGCACCAGTCCTCGTTCACACGCCAGAGGAACATGGGCCCATGTTGGATTCAATCAATGAAGACACCGATACGGACGAAGCAGAATTCAGCGACGCTGCAGAAGAACCTTCGGAGATCGAGGGTGGCTTTGCATCACTCGATGCAATCGCCGTTAGCCCCATCAATGTGAAAGCATCACCATCGGCGCACAGTGGCACCACCTCGCCTCCAGAAAGCCCCATCGTCCAGAAGGCTAACAAGACGCTGGATGGCGTTGGATCGCCAGAGGACAAATCACCCGCAGACTGGACTTCGACCACAGCATACTGGTCACAATTGAGCAAACAACAGCGTGAGCAAATTGAGCGAGACCACATGTCTTCCGACGACGAGGCGCGACCATCGCCCGCCGTTATGAAGAAAACAAGGAAGGCGACAAAGCCTGCAGCTGCCAGCTCTCCACAGAGTGCGCAAAAGTCGTCACCGGCGCATCGTGAGGCTAAGCCAGTGCAGCCTGCGCTGAAGAAGACTATGCGCGCCCAACCGCAGCCGGAGCCAGTTGCAATAGAGAAGAGCCACTCTATGCGGAGATCAATGCGCGACGGAGGTCTTTCGGCAGGATCCATGCGTTCCAGACCGGCATCAACTTCGCAGGCACCAGAACCACGACCCGGGGGCTTTTCAAAGAAGACGATGCGTCCCCAGTCATCAGCTTCTCTCTCGGCTTCCTCGGCTGGTGCAGCCATGACCACCAATCGTTCCTCGCAGGATGCTGCTCAGCCACAGCATACAAGGCCTCCATCATCAGCTTCGACTACACCCGCCGTCAGCACAAGGTTGCAGAAGGAGTTGTCACACGACTCTGATTCGGAAAGCAGTTTCAAGAAGAAACGACGATCAAACGCTGCGTCAGGCGGCGGCATTAACATGAAGCGAAGCATGCGTGCTGCTCCAGCTGAGCAGCGCCCCTCTTCTCCGGACCCCGTCCGCAGCAAAGGCAAGGGTTCGCTGATCCGGTCTCTGTCGCCGAGTGGGTCTATCTTCGGTCGGAAGAAAGCGAACGATGCACGCGAATCGATACGGACTGGCTCAGTCGATGGAGGCAGTAGGATGACCACCATGCGCGCTACACAGCCTGCCAAGACAATGCGACAGACGCCGGCTGCTGCTCCCAAGCACAAGGTGTCGAATTCGAAATTCAAGTCTCGCTTCGTTGATTCCGATGATTCTGATGACGAGCCTACAACGGCCAGGCCAGCATTCCGAAGTCGCTTTGCGGATTCTGACGACGAGGATGATCACGAGCTCACGCCTGTGCGTGGCATTCCACGAAGGAAGGGTCAAGACGACGGCGATTCTACGGATCTAGAGGACTCCGAAGATGAGAGTAGTCGGAAACCGGCTCCGCGTCCGCGGGAACGACAGAAGACGCCTCTCGTGCCCAACCCAGCAGATGTTGACAAAGCCATGGATGCTGCACGAAAGAAGCTCGGCATGACGAATGGGTTCACGTCTCCGCCCGCGACCCCACAGAAACACGATGAGAAGCAAGGCTCAACGTTGGCCCAAGGCAGTCTGCGAAACAGCCAACCTGCGGCCAGGCCGCAATCACCGGATCAAGGAACACCAAGAAAGAAAAGCTTCATGGGAAGCATTCTGCGACGGAACCGCGCTAGTCAGCATAGTGTGATGACGGTGTCCGGGGTTCCGGAGTATGACAGCGCAGCGTTTGCGCAGAGCACGTCGGCTTCTCCACCGCTGCCCGGCAAGCAGCAGCCCTTCGATCGCCCACAATCCCCAGTGAGTCCTGGCAAACTTGTGCGCCGGTCGTCAGCTCAGACGCGCCAGCAAGTAGTCCGTGGTGACTCCAACTATTCGACCGCGACCGCGCCACCGGCCGTGAACGAAAGCAGTTGGCCATTGTCCGATGCGCCCCCTGTCCCTGCCATTCCTGCTGACATTGCTCAGTTGAAAGGTACCGGTGATGGAAGACCTGCGACTAGTGATGGCCATCCTTCTGTTCGATTCAGCGAGGACGCCATTGCACGAAAGGGAGATGGGATCTACAGCTCGAGAACGGGCAAAAAGAAGAAGTTTGGTATGCTGAGAAGGGCATTCAGGTTGAACGATTGATACCCTGCGAAGAAGATCTAATGTGTAATTTCTCTTCGAATTTGGAATGCTTGAAGTATTCTCTGGATCGAGCGCGAAGTCTGGAAGGAACGGAAACAGAGTGGAAAAGCGCGAAACAGTGCGCGATTTGATTGTTTTTTTTTGGGGGAGGGAGAGGTGAACGCAAAGAATGACGTTCACGTATTGGGGAGACCTCCCGTGAGTGACGCGGAATGTGATGGAGATCCGACTTGGGTTGAGTCTATTTGTCGCAGACGCAAAAGAGGTGAAAGTGAGACGAGACGAGAAGAGTGCACCACAGCGACAACACACCAAATCCTTTGTAATTATTCTTGTTTGAGAGAGATATATATAGCCCCCGAAAGTCGCTTCCTTTTTCTGGCATGTGGCTCGGCGACTTTCCCGCTCTTTCTATACATTATGCTGTCGATGTTTATGTGATCGGAGTAGGAAGGAGCGTTGCATTCCCTCGCCGGCCTCGACATCCAAGCCTCTTCGAGTACCATCATTGCGTGAGCACGCCATTTCCTCGTGGTCTCATTCTGCTTCTTTGTGCAATTCAATCGGCACCTCTGTGATCTTCCCCCCTCCTCACAACACAAACGCCAAAGCCCCAAACCCAGCCGCTGCCGCCCCAGCCAACACGACCCCTTGCTTCCGCGCAGCACTCTCACTCGTCTGCGAAGCCTCCGCACTCTCCGTCGCAGACGCTCCCTCTCCGTCCCCATCATCGCCGCCACTCGCCAACGCCGGCCCCTCCAACCCCCCATCTTCCCCCTCCCCTTCACTCACGCCGGGACACTCGAGAATGCAATCGCGCATCGTCTCGAAGGCCTTCACCTCGGTGAGATCTTCCGGATAGCTGGCCATGGCGCATTCGCGCGCGCAGTCGTAGGCGCTGCAGGGGAGTTGGTCGGGCGACCAGAAGGGACTGCCGTGCAGCGAGTCTTCGTATTTGGAGTAGGAGCCTGTGGCGTTTTGCAGCGTGAAGCGGTTGGAGTAGGTGGCGCCTTGCGAGGTGGTGAGGTCGGCGATTGCGATGCTGTAGTAGGAGGCCGAGGGGCCCACTGAGGCTGGGATGCTGAGGTTTGTCAGAGGGCAGGTGAGGGTTGTGGAGTTGAGGAGGTAGCCTGTGGGTTGGTTAGCTTGTTTTTTTTTTGTGTGTTCTTGTGGGTTTGGGGTGGAGATTTGGATGGGTGTCGTACAGGTTGGTCCGTTGACTCCGGCGAGGGCGGCGGCGAGGTAGACGCGGTAGGTGTCATCGTTTGCGTTTTGGAAGGTGATGTCGAAGGGCTCGCCGGCGGTGATGTTGGCTGGTGTCACGATGCCGTCGAGAGCTGAAGCTCCGAGGATGAGAGTGGCAAGTGCCGCGGCGCGGGTTGTGATAGATGGCATCTTGATCTTCTCGTGATTCTTGCTTGAGAGTCTTCAGGTCGGTCTCGACGGTCTTGCTCAGATGTGAAGTTGCTGAAAGCGGCGAAAAACGAACGACTGTGGTGAGAAAGTTTGCTGCCGTTAATGTGCAGGAGAGAATGGTAAAAAGATCAAACTCGCAAGAGCGCCACCCAGAGGTACTAGTAAACGAATCGCATATCAGAAATAGTCAAGAGCCCATGCGGCGCAAAGTGACAGATTCGACTAAATCTGCCGTGCTCCAGGCACGCTGCTTTAGTTCATGCTCAAAATAGGCGAAGAGACTTCTTTGGGATGTCTGCCATATCCACCACATGCAGTGACCCGCTCTTGATAGACAGGCATTATCATAGATTTGCGTCAAAATCCATGAAGTGCGCGCTTCGAGGCTGGAAAAAGTTTCCTCCCTGTTTCCATTTTAAGAGTATGGGAGATAGATGACTTGCCATCAGTTGGCCCCCATCTCGTGTCGCGAAATGCTGTCAATGGATGAGGTCTTGATCAGCCGATGGGTCCTATCGACGCGCTCGTGTTTTTGATATCGCGTGTTGGCGCCGCTGCGTTGGAAGTGCCGCTCGCTTCGGCTTACCGACATTGAGGCACGGTCCACGGCATGCGTTGCCAAGCCGTGAATGATATGGGACCCGGTGGTCGCTGCATGACGTTCACCCCGTTGTTACACCACTGCCCGCGATCAGACTCACCAGGAACGAGTTCCGGTGGGAAGGGGAGAGATTGAGCAAGCAGCGACGCGGTGCTTGATCAGCTGGGAGGGAGTCATTGACCGGCGACACTACTCCTGAACGCAGTGATACGTGATATTATAAATTTTGGTAATGCAACCGAGGTAATGGACTTGCATTCATTCGAACTGATCATGTAAATATTCCAGAAAAGAAAAAGACCACAGGTGGAGGAGGAAGCGCTGGCCACATTTGGGGCATTCTGCTACCACTGCGAGACCGGTGCTCCGACCTTCGTGGATAGTTTCTTCCGCTCTGGAACGATTGATGCTAACATCGCCCTGAATCACATCATTTGCCTGATGTTCAGGGAATCGTGATGCAAGTTCCGTCAACAAGACAGATACTACCGCAGCATGCTCCAGGATTGGCTAAATCGCAAGGAGCACCATCCTCGTCACAACAGCGGGGAGAAGGAGAAGTCCCGAGACCCGGAATGCGGCACACGCTGTCTCCGCAACAGTCGGTGACTCCCTCGACGCATTCGGTGTCTTGACCAGCAGGCACGCATTGAGCAGGAGAAGTCGTCGTGGTCGTCGTAGTGGTTGTAGTGGTTGTAGGGTTCGATGGTATGGCATCGGCGCAATAACCATCAAAAGGTGAAGCACCGGGGTTGTTACTAGCGCCTGAACTGATGCAAGCACCGCCGCAGCAGGCACCGGGATCGCGCACGTCACAATAACCAAAAGGTTCTCTGCAGCAGAATGGAGAGGTGCGGAGAGTTCCAATCTTGCAGGTGCTGTCTTCGCAACAGGTCGTCTTTCCCGGGGTACAGGGTTGGCCAGCTTCCACGCATTGGGAGTAATCTGGAGTCGAGTACGTGGGCTTTGGACGCGTACACATGGTTTTGGTGTAAGTCTTTGTATGTGTCTTGGTCTTCGTCTGGGGGTAACCCATGCAGGAGCAGAAGGTCTTTAATTTACGACGGTCTTTGCGGAGTTCGTTCCACTTCTTCGAATCGATAGAACCGTAGGCTTGGGCCTGAGCTGCTTCGGGTTGGGCATCGCGAGCCTCTTTGTCGCTACGTCGGTATTTACAGCTCGACTTGACTGTTACGGTCTTCGTTATAGTTTTAGAAGCCGTCTTGCACGGATAAGTCTCCTTGCAGTATTTGACCGCGGGATTATAATCCGATAGCGAGGCGTATTGTTTCCAGGGAGAGCTTTGACATACTCCTCCTTTGCTATACGATCCAGAAGCATAGCCAACCCAACTGAGACAGGCTAGCAGTATTGAAACAAGGGAGATGTACATTGTTTCTTGTTGTAAGATGTACAAGGTGTGTAGCAGGATGGAATGGAGAGACCTTGTAGTGCGAGCAGTCCTTGAAATGTATCCTGCGAGCATGCAACTCCCGACTCGAAAGCACGTTAACAGTTCGTGGCTTTGTGGGAGGCTGTATCGGTTCGCTTTCGCACTTTTACAACCAAAACACCACGCCCAAAGGCTGCCTCACGCCATGAGCAGTGGCGTCGAATTATCAGGCTCGCATTTTGGCTAGCCTCAAATGAGACTCATGCCAGAAGCAAAGTGATCCGCTCTCAGGACACTCCTTGCTGTCCATTGTGTTCTTGGACGCCCACTGCATGGTTATTTCCGGATAGACTCATCTTAATCTGGGATCTGTGGCTGCAACCCACGCATGCTAAGGGAGGGTTCTTGTGAGTGAGGGGATAAGATATACTCTGTTGGGATAACGTCAACACAATTCTGAAGTAACAGATGGAATACGCCAGCGATGTACCATATCTACCAACTTGGGACCTTTTGACGTTGTGCGGCGGTCTAGAGCATTCTCGAGAAAAGAGGTTGGAACGGGCGTGACCCGCTGTCCAGGAGGAAATTAGTGCAGTACCAATGTAGAGCTGATGCGCCACAGGGCAAGCCATTTCTTGGCTATGGCCAACTTTGGGAACTTACTGGAGCCACTTGGTCGGACTATATCGTGCACTGGTCTGGAACTGGCAGTAAACCACTCGAGCCCATTTCAGCCTCGCTCCCAGCCCTGGCACAGATGGAGAGACTCGCACGTATTTCTGCCCAGGGTTGCCTCTGTTATCCAATGTTCAGGCCTACAAATGGAGCAGGCCGGACGCAATCAGACGAGTCTTTCAGACGTCAAACATTATTCTTCATCGCGGCCTCGACCTTCCGAGAAGACGGACCAGTCGTGATCGACGGGCAAATCGTTCCTTGTGGCTTTAAAAGCTGGGAAATGGTCAGCAGAAATGGCTACATGCTCGAGAAGCGTGAAGAGTGCATCACTCACGGAACGCAATCGTCGTTCACAGGAAGCTGTCGTTGCTTGTCGCGAAAAGCGCACGTCGAGCGCCACGCACAAGGCGCAGTCCGCGGAAAAGTCGGATAGGGTTGCGGGATCGTCGGCCGGCCAGGTGAGCCTGGACTCTGCCAGTTTTTCTTCGGATCCCGGTCTTCTGAACATCCGGCTTTGCTACAGATTACGTTGATGCTCGAGACGCGCTAAATCTACGTCGGTAGTAATGACGGCAATTGCACACAGTCCAATCCGCGGTTCAAGCACTGCCAAATGCTCAACGGGTGTGCTGCGAGTTGGCATGGCACGTGAAAAATCATTGCCCGTTGGCCGTGACGGCTGCCACATTCCCGGAAGATGACACGCGATTTAAGTACATGGTCAGAATGACTTCGGACTGCCTGAATGCATAGAGAGAACACAGTGTGACGAAAGCCCAAATGCAGACAACAAGATTTTTGACTGTTTTGGCAAGTCATCCGCAGAGCAATAACACTGTTTGTACAGGCTCTAGCCCCCTAGCTACTCATGCATACGCTCGCGACTGTCCGTTATACCCGTTCTGTATCTACTTGCGCACCAGAAGAAAATACAATGCCGGGCCAAGAATTGCAATGAAGAAGCAAGCACCGATGGCTCTCAGATAAAAACTTTGGTTGTCCCTGCGGGCTGTCTCAACTTGGTCGATTGTACTGAGGTTCCAACGCTGAAGGTCATGGTAGAAGGATTCAATAGGTGCCTCCACAGGATCAGGTTGAGCATCGCCCGTGTCGATCAATATCTTCATGGCGGATCGAATCAGCCATTCAAGAATCGAGTTCGGATCTTCTAAGCCTTGTTTCCTTCGGATGGCGGGCGGGAGGAATGTAAGCACCAGGGCTCGACCAAGAAAGTGGAGAGGTCTGGGGATGTATGATTAGTGCAAGCAGGAACAATGCCATCACCGACATCCACTTACCGGGGAAACCAGAGTTCACAAAACTGGTGCATGAAAGCTTCACAGGTCTCACGTCCTTTGATTCGGTCTTCCTCTGTCCTCTGCTCGTCCCAATCAAATGCTTGAAACCAGGAGGTGAAGTCTTCTATCTCTTGCCAGCTTCGCGGGTAGTTGATACCGAAAGGCAGTGAACCATTCAGAGGCTCTGACCGGAAGTGTGCCGTCAATCGCTCGCCCCATTCCGGCCATGCATCCTTCACGGACTGATCGACCGAAAGCTTTGCGCCAACTGTTCTCCGGATGTGCGATTCGTACCAGGAGAGCAGGATGATCGCTGCTTGTGCCTCCCATGCGAAGCTGTATGCACCAGGCACTCGTTTCCATATGGCAGCATGGGTCTTGTTGATTGTCTCGACGTGAGCCTTGGTTTCATCTGAGGAGCTGCCGTTCTTGACCCAATGGAGGTTGAACAACTGAGTCTCGTAATATCGTTGATGACCTCGTGTGATGACTTTACCGCCGTGGATGGCCGCCGCACCTGCCGGTGTCGAAGTGAGCCAGACAAAGACTGCAGTATAGCCAAGGGCCGTGGCAAAGTCTGTGTTACGATAGAAAGTGTGGACCCGAATGATTTGATCGTATTCGGTCTTGGGATCGAGCTGTGTGGTTTTCTTAGGCCCGTGTCTCAAGCCAATGCCGCAATGACGCAGCTTCACTAACCTCGTTCAAGTATGAGCTTATCCATTTCCCTTGACGTTCTGACTTGGGTGGGAGTGGTGGTAGATCTCTCTTGGCTTTGGCGGGAGGCCGAGATAACCTGGGGTTGTCCTTCAATTGCTCAATCGTATCAGTGCCTGGAGGAAGGCCATGTGTGAATTCCAGGCGGTATCGGTCCGCGTTATTCTGAGAGGGAGGAACTTGTTGCATGTCTAACGATGAAGGGGACGCTCCCCTACTCTTGTCGCGCTGTCGCCGATGGATGTAGTCCACTCACAGCCGCGCACGACCTTCCGTCTCATTATTTGTGTCTTGATCCGGGGCAAGATCGGCTTCTTGCAACAGCATCAATTGACAAGTGTGCATTAGGTTTGGATGCTGACTGGGTTCCCCTCACACCTGGAGTCCCCGCACCTCTCCAGATCTTCACTACGAGGACCCTGTCGGGTGGGACGGAATGGTGATTGTGACCTGAAGTTGTCAAGGAGTTGATCCGGGTGACTGAGACTCCTGAGCCGGCCATTGCGCAGAAATGTTCTTCCAGACCCGGGCCCCCTCCCATCTCTGCCCATACATCGCAATCTCTCGTGTCAGGAGACAACGCGTCTAGTAGTCGCACAGAACTGCTATGTGGCGGCGCACCTATGCTCCCCGCCTTCAGGCGCTCCTCGGGTTAAAGAAAATCCTTGGCATTGTCCACTAACTCCCGACGGACGTACTGGACAGCAAATATGACATTTTCGAACACCAGTGCAATTTTCTATATTGCCAGAAGGGGATAGAATCTACAACAAGTCCGACAGATCTGCACATGCTAACAAACAATTCATGAGGAAGATGCATGGTGTACTATCAAGATCTGACTTCGTGTGTTCGTGCGAATTGTAAGTCACACTTCTCGTCGCGTTAAGTCCGATGGACATTCTCATTAGGACAGGCAAGTGATTGACGTTTGAGAATTTCAAGAATGTGGCGATCAATTCATATATGATAACTCGAGACAAAACATTCATAAAAAATCATACTGAGTGCTCTGCTAGGGCAGGAATGTCACTTTCGTTGTCATTGGACTGAAAACCCGGGCCGCAGCCCACGGGGTTGCTGGCTTTTATTTGCGGCCGTAGTCGAACGGGAAGCCTTGCACTCTCAAGATCATGCTCGGAAGAGGTGCGAATGCTTGTATCGACTGAGAAATCATGTTCGCTTGTGCTTTTTTCGCGCCAAGACGATGAGTATCACTCAAGTACTGACTTCCTTGGTGGGCTCTGCCTCGAATCTTGACCACCCCAGCGCTGCATCTCTGGCAGCCTTAGCAGCACTCCGAATCTTTTAGCCTGGCCAAGATGGACGGCCACAAACATCCGTTAAGCTCTGACTCGCCAGCATGGTACTTCGATTGCTTCAAATCAATTGTTCGTACCCGTTCACTATCGTCTTTCATGCACGTCTAATTCCATGTACTGGAGTTGCGTGAGAGGACTCCAACTATCGGCCTACCTCCAAAAAGATAGAGAGTGTCGTCGCCTCGTTCAGTCGACGCGAATACGGTACACAGCAGGACCAGAGACTCGAGCATGATTTATCTCGCCAAACTCGATCTGTTTAACCAGGTTCTGGTGTCATGTGTCGTGTGAATGGATTGTTACTGCTCGATCTTGATCTTGAGCTGCCAATAGCGTGGCTTGCCATGGCAGTCACATCCTTGTCTGGCTCTGAGACCAGAGGTATAGGCGTATCAAGGGTGCTCGTTTGAAAGTGCTGCGACCCAAAATCGGTATGGGATCGGCCACTGCTTGTGATGATGCCGTGTCCGTGAAAGAAAATGAGAAGAGTGGAAGTGAGTCGGCTCGTGGGACTGGCTCGATCGGTGTCATCGGCACCGTTGGTGGTGGCAATGCTGTCGCGGTCGATACATCTGCTGTCATGTCCAAGCATGTCTCGGTGGCTTTTCCCAAACTACGACTGTGATTAGTCAGGTCTCCCTACTTGAGGCCATTAGAGTATTATACTTATGATCGTGCATACTCAGTATGTCAGCTAGAAGCTCTCGATCAAGAGAAGACCAGGATCAGTCTCGGTGTCATTACACTGAGCTAGAAAGTAGAAATCTTGGAACTGTCCGACCAGATCTCGCATGTTGCACCTCGCTTGTGATGTCCCGCTTGAAGGACGAACGATATCTTTGCGCCTTGGTATCATGAGGAACTTCGCTTTCTGATTCCATGAATCTGATATGGCCGTCGATAGTTGTGTGAATGCCATTGTAACACTTGCCAGTGCCCTGTCGAACATATCGCCATAAAATTCAGCAGGATTATCGTGAAAGATTGCATTATTGGATGTCAACAGCGGCAGTAGTTTGGGCACCAAAAGTGTGACGCCAAAGAATGTTGCATCAGTCTCCGACAGCTGGGTTGAACCATCAGCCGGCCTCATCTTGGTATCATCGTCTGGGTGCCTGATGAGTGAAGAAGCGCTGTCGGCAATGATCATGAGAGAATCAATGCTATGCTGCGTGCGGATGCTCCAAACACTTCGGTCCAACCACGCGCGAGCAGAGACATCATCCTGTATCCAAGCGAGAGAAACCATAGTGCGCGAATCTGTGTCACCTTCAGACTTGAGTAACCAGAATACAGCATGCTAGCGCTGTATCACAAGGGATTTGCACAAGTTTTGCAGTTCCCCCGCTGCCATACGCACAAGATGCTCCTGCATCGGGTCATCTGTCACCAAGGAGTCTGCTCTTGTGAAGAGAAGAATCGTGGTCATAAGCCACAATGTAGAACTCTGCTCTTCGACAGAATCAAGCTTCCATTCTGACAAGTCCAGTCGCAGTGCGCTCCACAGCTGTTTGAAAAGGACTCTCGCGGAAAAGGTGTATCGTGTCATAACCAAGGCGAAACAGTATAGCTGGTAACCTTTTCTCAGCGGCCGGTGCATTGGCCCAAAGGCTGTCGAGGGCTCTCCGGTTCAGACCATCACTGAGAACTTCACCAAATCGCTTGCCGAATTGGCTGAGGATCGTTGCAAGGCTTATTATCTGATTTACAGTGCCCATGTCGACTGCAGGGAAGCCGATAAAGCGGTCAGAAACGAAACTCTCCTGGTACTTGGCCACTGCGAATTGTCTCTTCTTTTTTGTAAGCACAAACGGTGACATATATGTGTCCGACAGCGATATTCCTGAGCTACTGATGCTTGGAGGAATGGCATACATCCAGCCCATGCGGCCTTGCTTCGTGAGATGCGAGATGATGTTGCTCAAGGCCTGCTCCGCGCTATGTTGGCTGTCATATTTCACGTCCCTAAGGCCCAGAATGCCGCATAGAGCATATTACTTGTCACAAGGAAGTGTGGAGTCCAAATTCTCAGCCAATTGTAACAAGATCGCTTCCATGTCGCATTTTTCGGAGTAGAACTCCCGCAGAAAATGGCATTGTTTGCACCAAGTCCAGAACTCATGCAACCAAGTCATTTCTGGATGAGTGGAGTAGAAGAACGCCGCAATTCGCCCAATGGTTGCGAGACTCATATAGGCGACCGAAGAAGTATCTCCCCACACCAGCATGTAATTGGCAGAGAGTAGAATCTCCTGGAAGATCTGTGGATTCTTCAGCTCACGGAATATACTGCTCTTATCCGGTAACCTTACCCAAGCCCTCTTACGCCATGGTCCACTCCATAGTGCCTCCAGGACTTGCAGACACGCTTTTTCGAGCTCCGATGAGATAGCAGACTCCAAAGAGATCCAACTGGGAGTGAAGAGAAATCGGTGAGAGGACTGCTGCGTGCCTCCAAAGTTTTCCAAGATAAGGCAGCTCATCTGCTTGAAAGCTTCATGCAGAGCCGTAAGGTCGAGATCTCGCAGCAAAAGCACGGTGCAGCTAGCGTCGAAGTACACTTCATTCATGCGTGGTATCCGGTACGCTTTGTCAGCAAGCAAGTCTTGATTGATACATTGAGAGTCCAGCCAGCACCTCAGTGGCTCCGCTTTATTTGTGGTCAAGGACAATTTTTTTTTCGCAATCTCAGAGGACGATATATTAGCTACGTACAAAGGTAAGTCGGTGTTACCAAGCTGCAGCAGTCGCTCCCGTATGAGTTTCCAGCTCGGATACTTGTCGTCTGTTTGCTCTTTCCAATCATTCCATGCGTACGAGATCGCAAAGTAGCTCTGGGAGAGCGGTAGCTGCACAGCGCTCCCGCGGTCCAAGATTCGATGATATTCCTCAGTGACTGGATCGATGACCACAAACGCCGATCTGCTGGGCGCAAGAAATGCTCTGGGTATCTTCTTGGTCGCCATATTTGGGTCCTTGTCTAACTTGTCCTGGCACAGAATTCTTCTGCTCGACGAGCTGATCACCCGATGGCAAAGTAAGGCTGAAGGATGTAGGATGCTGCAGCCTACCCCTCCGGGATGCAAGCCACAACGCCCAGCACTGAGGTTCTAGGTCTGGGTTGGAGGAAGTAATGATTCACATCTTCTCACTGATGTCTCAGGCGGATTGGGGCGCCATCTCCTGTAGTCAACGGTCAACCGCTATGCCGTTCTTGGAGTTTAAAATTAGTTCTAGGGCCTCGTTGTTTGAATCTCTTGAAAGACTACAAAATTGACCTAGGCTTTCTCGAAACGATATAGTAGTATTGAGCCAAGGTAAATAGCTTCAAGCACGATTTAGCCAGAATTATAAATATAAAGGAAGTTACTTGATGTGGAAGCCTAGTTCACAAGTGCGTCTTCTTAGCTGTTCGGGATTGCCAGAGAACCACTTGTGAGGTCCAAGAGACTAGCCTTGCTACAAACTGGATTTCCATGTCATCAGTGCTGAGTGTAGAGCAGTCTCGCGCAGTATTCTCCAGCTAGCTGAGCTATCAAGAATGTCGAACCGTTCGTTTTGTCTCGGTTTCGGATTGAACACGACCTGCTAGAACCAATCCACATTTGGTAGTCATTGTTGGCTTCCAAGTAGCATGGGAGAAAAGCGGAAGGACTGTGTGTTGCTGAATCTGTTGCACACAATCCAAATGTGGTCTGCGGATGCCACGTTGCTCTGGTCATCCTCCTCGCCTTGTCCCGAGGTCCGATGACGCGGAAGTCTACTTCGACCTCAGCTCGAATGAACAGCCTATTCATTGGACCGCTTTCAACCTGCTGAGGTTGTATTAATATACCCATGGCAGAGAATGGCCAGGAGAATACAAGTGTGCACAGACTACAAGCAATCATGTCTCAAACAAGCGAACTGGCGCCTTTGCCCCTGCCAACAGGCGTCAGTGAGGATTACATCGACTGCACCTCTTCATGCGGACTGAGGTTTCACATTCTGAGAGCCGGAGACTCAAGCAAACCCCTCGTCCTATTCTGCCACGGCTATCCAGAGCTTGCATTCTCATGGAGAAAGATTCTGCCTGTGGTTGCAAATGCTGGGTTCTTCTGCGTAGCAATGGACCAACGAGGCTACGGCAGGACGACAGGCTGGGAAGACAAGCCATACCATGAAGTCGATCTTACTCAGTATACCATGACCAATCTCGTTCGCGATCTCGTTTGCCTTGTATACCGGCTGGGATTCAAGTCCGTACATTGCATCATCGGACACGATTTCGGCGCCGTGTCCTCCGCAATGGCCGCCTTGGTGCGCCCAGATATCTTCCTTTCCACAATCCAGATGAGCCATCCTCACCACCCGCCTCCCAGCCCTCAATTCGGCTCTCAACCCAAGAAACAATCGATCGATATCCAAGCTGAGCTTGCGAAACTGTCGCCACCACGCAAACATTACAAATGGTACAACTCATCTCCCGAAGCAGCCTCTCACTGGAATAATCCCGCGCAGGGCCTCACGCAATACCTTCGAGGCTACTTCCATCTCAAGTCCGCGGATTGGGATAAAAATTCCCCTCATCCACTCAAAGAATGGAACGCACAAGAGATCTCAGTTATGCCGGAATACTACGTCATGAAAAAGGAAGGCACTTTTCCCGAAAGCATCGAGAGGAACATGCAGGGAGAAGATTACAGTAAAACAGAATCCTGGCTTTCGAAGCAGGATCTGCAGATCTATGTCCAGGAATGGTCGAGGACGGGTTTCCAAGGTGCTTTGAATTGGTATCGTGCGCAAACGGCTTCGACGCCGCAGAGTAAGAAAGATATGTTGCTTTATGCCGGTGCGAGGATCACAGTGCCCTGTTGTTTCATCAGTGGAAAGCAAGATTGGGGCAACTATCAGCAGCCTGGCGCGTTTGAAGGTTATGAAGATGAGAGATGCGTGGCGAAGGGTTGCTTCAAGGGAACAAGGTTGATTGATCATGCGGGGCATTGGGTGCAGCAAGAACAGGCCGAAGAAGTGACCAGTGAGATTCTGGCGTTCTTAAAGAAGTTGTAGACAGCTGTGTCTCTTTCTCCGGAAACATCATAGGATGTGTGAAAATTCATATCGTTACATCGTTGCGACAGATTTGGAAGTCGATTTATTCCCAGATGTGTCTGATCTTTTGCCATCCTTTGAACTCTTTTCCGGGCCTTTCCTCTGCGATGACCTCTTCAAGTCCAGTGTGAAGATCGACTTGCTCCGGTGGATGTGCCCATGGCTCGTGACGAGCGTAAATGCGGTGGCCAAAGTAGATCACAAGGAAGAGCGGAATACTTTAATCCATCAGTCAATCATTTGTCACAGTAGCGCATGTGTTTCACTTACCCAACGTAAGCAGTCATGAAGCTGCTGACGGACCACAAATCTGGCCAGAACACGTTGAATCCATTGATCAGACACAAGAAGACAAATGCGACAATAGCCACATAGCTTCCCCATGGCTGAAAATAGGAATGATACGGCAGATCCGAGTATGATATGCCTTGAGCCTTGCAAGCTTTGTTGAATCGTAGATAGACGATGCCGCAGCAGATCCAACTAATGAATCCCGAAGTGTTCGTCAAGTTGACGAACCAGTTGAAGACGACAGCGCTATCGCTTGCAACGTTCAGGTACGCAAGTCCGCAGAACAAGGAAGAGGCGATTACCGCCATGTAAGGTACGCCGTTTTTCGTGCAAGCTTTGAAGATTCGAGGTGCGTTTCCACTCAATGCGAGAGCATAGAGAGAACGACTTGACAAGAACAGGAATGAGTTCCCGGAAGACCAAGCCGAGAGAATGATACCGCCATTGATGATGGAGTCCAGGGCAGGTATGCCGGCATTCTTGATGGCGACCACGAATGGGGAGGATCCAGCTCCGGCTCCTCCGCTCGTGAGGCGCGGATCATCGGATGGGCAGATCACACCAATAGCGAGCACTGAGCCGACGTAAAAGATGATGAGACGCCAGATATATCGGCGGGCTGCTGTGGGAAGGTTTCGTCGTGGGCTCTCCATTTCACCTAGTCGTCCAGGTCAGAACTTCGAACATGTGGCATGCGCAGCGCTCACCTACCTCCTGTGGCGACGAGCAATTCTGGAGCAAAGGCGAAGGGGAACGCCGATAGCACAATTGTCGACAGCAGTGCCAGGAAACGGCCTGTGTCGCGGTCGCTCACAAGGTATTCGTTGACAGCTCCTGGATTCTATTTGCGACGTCAGCTTGCATGAGAGTGTGCAGTCCTTCCATCTCGCTCACCTGCCAATAACGGAAGCCCAGTCTATCTTTGTCAGGCCCGCCGCCGAAGAACAGCACAACCGACATCATCAGCAGCCCAATCATCATGATAACTTTGGTTCCGGCAAACCAGAACTCGGTCTCGCCATAGAACTTGACAGGCAATGCGTTCAGGCCTACGATGACCACAATCATGATACTGATCCAGACGGCGATGTGTACTGGTGCGTCCCAGTACTCGATCACAAGTCCTGCGGCGGTGATCTCATAAGGGACGAGGATGCCGAGCGAGTAGAAATACAGCCAGCCCATGGCGAAGCCCAGGCTACGACTCACGTATCGCCATCCGAACATGTTCATCGAGCAGCCTTTTGTGGGACACCAAGCTGCTACTTCTGCGACTCCGGATACAATGCACCAGACCAGGAAGGACATGAAGCAATAGGCCAGGAGGATGAAAGCTGGACCGCCACGCGCGAGGGTCTGACCCGAGCCGACGAATAGTCCGGTACCGCTGTGACATGTCAACAATTACAGCTCGCAGGTCCCTCTTGTTGGACGTACATTGTGCCTCCAAGTGCGATCATTTGCGCATGCCTGCTCTTTAGGCCTCGATGGGTAGAGTCGTAGCGCTCATCGTATACTTCTCCCACAAGCACATCTTGATTGACGATTGAGCCTTTTCGTCCTTTCGAATCGTCGTGTGGGCTCGATAGACTGTGGTCTGGCGAACTTGTTGCGAAGGCGTGTGAACCTTTCTCCACCTCATCTTCCGCCATGGCGCCGCCTTCTTTTGCAGCGATAAGCGACACTGCGAGTACAGAACGATGTGGACGGCGTTAGATCTACAGCATAAACACACGGGCGGACTTGGTAAATATTTATCGTCTGCGCATCTGCTGTGCCATCGCTTACCGCTAAGACATCCGCAGGGCCAGCTCCTCCTCTATGCCCTCTCACCAAAGCCAAGGAACTGGGTCGGATCTTGGGTACGGTCCTGAGATAGCTTAGTCGCCGTCTGTCGACATGCCTTTGGGACAAGAATTCAAGGGCAGCTGGGCGCTGGTTGGAGAGAGCTTGAACTGCCTTATCGCAGCCAAGGCTTTAAGTTGGTGTTGCAGGCATAGCCTGTACTGCCAGGGTTGCCGCGTGGGCGTGGTTCTGTATGTACCACAGGGAAGTCGCAGACATGGGCTTTGCATGTGGGGAACATTGATGCCAATCTCCAACGGCTGAACTGGCTGTGAAGACATTCCATGGTTCTGTAGTGATGTGATGTGGCATTTGCAAGTGGTTCAGGAGAAGCCGTGGATGTGTCCGTGGACGTGTCCGGGTCGGGAGATGATGTGAGCTTCCTTGGCATTCGGCGTCACCTGCTCTCACGTCCACGCCTCTCCCCTGGACGAACATCGTGGTGGCTGCAGCTCAACACCGCCGTTCGCGTAAACACGACGAGCCTCACTGCGGGCCAAGTCGCGCGCAGCGTAGAACTGCCTATCTGAGACCAGCTCCGATGAACTCCTGTGACCAGGGCTGCAGCATGATAAGCCTACCGAGAAGGTGCCGTTCAGCGTCTGACAGATGTTACGCAGGCGTGTCCGTCTGTTGTGAGATCGATGACATCGGCCGTCTCCCCGCTGGTGTGGACGTACGGAAGTAAATCAGGACGGTAGAGATGGACTGGAGACCATCGGCCATCTAACCGCTTCATTAGGTCATAGTAGCTGCACCGAGAGCCTAGGTTGGCTGTAGAAGGCGGGGCCAGCTTGCTTGGTAACTGATCATCATGCCTCCAAACCGATATCTCCTTTGAGAGCAAAAGACATCACAGCTTTTTACTCAGATTCGTAGGACAACTCTCGAACACACGAATCGTCACCAGCCATGGCACAATCCGCACGACAAATGATGGGCGCGCCGCCCTCGACCGCAACCCCGAGCGATTCGACCTTGGTCATCATTGATGCGCAGAACGAATACGCCGAGGGGGCTCTGAAGGTCACAGATGCATCAGGCACTCGCAAAGTCATTGCGAGCCTGTTAGAGAAATACCGAGCTGCAGGTGGACAGATCGTGCATGTGGTACACAATGTGCCCGAAGGAACTCCGATCTTCACACCAGGCACGAATCTGGCGAAGGAGTTTGAGGAGTTGACGCCAAAGGATGGTGAAAAAGTCATTGAGAAGATCCATCCGAGCTCTTTCGCGGACACCACTCTCCACGATTATCTCAGAGGTGCTGGGGCCAAGAAGGTGGTTCTGACGGGATACATGGTAGGCTGCCAGGATGGCGATGTCAAACAATTCATGGCTGATATGTTGCTAGGCCCACGTTTGCGTCTCAACTACGGCGCGTGATGCAGCTCGGTTGGGCTATGATGTCTTGGTCGTTGAGGATGTAAGTGTAGTCGCTAGAGACAACTCCAAATGGTTCAACCGTGTCTCACATACTCTCGTACCTTCCACTGACTATTTTCCAAGGGCGTGGGTGACCGTGATATTCCTGGCGCATCGGGTGCTGAGGTGACCAAGATGGTCATGCACGAATTGGCTGACTTCTTTGCTACCATCGTTCAGAGCAAGGATATCAAGTAGACGGCGCAAGCACTCTCTGCAATAGTGAATCTTGCTGAACACAGCAATCACAACACATCTGCTGAGCAGAGCAGATTCTATGCAGGCAGAGTATCACTTGAAGAATAGTTCTGAAGGACGAGACGATGGAAGTGGGAAAGCTTCCACAGACCCGACAACCAGTCATCACTTGGGCATGCCCTCTGGTTCAATACAGCCATAAGACACGAACCTCGAGTCTTGGGTCTTAATGAATGCCTTGATTATTCCAGTCACTCATCCCGGTATCGGACCAATCGCATCGTGCGTCGCATCAAAATCCGAGCTTGTATCGCCTTTCAACAGCCTTGCTGTGTGCTGAAGCCCCAGTGCTATGCAATTACAAATCGTAGAAGCTGATTCTCTGAACTAGCTGAACATTCTTGTGGGCCGTCTACATGCATTGTAGCTACATCTGCCGTGTATGGCGCATGCAAAGGAGCTCGCGCCGCGACGCACTTTGCACAGATATTCAGGACTCATGGACTCGCGAGAAATCACGACCTTTAAAAGCGAAGGGAGGCTGCCAAAATAGAAGACACTCCTGGCGCACCAAGGTCCCGAAGCGCCGCTCTGATATAGAGCGAAGATATGCCTCATTACCATGCGACCTGCTTGGAGCTGTCGTAAGCTTGGCTGCAAAGAACCAGATATAACATACAAGTGATGGCATACTAGGCTGACATGCATGTGACGCAGATGAGGCCGCAGGTACTCGAACCTCGCCGCATAGCTCCAGGTCCTGCTTGCAGACCGATCTGAACTGACTTCACGCAACAAATTAAACCAAACCTGAGTCTCATATCAGTATAGAACCGGCTCACTGTGAATAGCTTCATCTAAACGGTCCATGAATTACTCGATTTTCGGTATAGATGCCACATCCCACTGTAATGTTCGCTGCTCGCATCCTTGTCATCAGCCTTGCAACACAGCTAGTGAGCTCTTTGCGCAAGACACAGGAGCGGCCAAGAATGAAGCGACGGTCCCGAAAAGAGAGACCTATCACGGTGCATCACCTGCGATGGCGGTTGTGGAAAAGGTGCCTACGGCTGACCATTGGCTGCGAATCAGACCGATCCACGACACGTAGGCACTGTATACAGCTCCGACTTGCTCGCCATGTGGCTCTAGACTGCTGATCCATTGGTGTCCGACCAGGTAGTAGGTATCATACAAAAGCCTCGTGTTGTCGGCATCGCCAGCGAGAGCACATGTGAATGCAACCGTCCACAGTCGGATATATAAGAAGGCATTTTGTTCTCATTTCCCCTCCTAGAAGTCGAGCAACTTGAATACCATCGCAACATCAACCTATCCGGGTCTTCCATTATGCTTCTTCCAAATCCAGCTTCTTCATCAGCATACAAGGGTTTGCCCCTTATCGATGCCAATGCGGTGCCGCTTACTCCAAGCAATCTTGCTATTTTGGGAAACGTAATTCGCAAGAATAAGATGGAAGGGCATTTTGGCGTGCACTACTTGCATCGACACTTCGACATTCCAGAAAACCACATCTTAGCGACGTCAACCACTGAAAATGGAGTCGAGATACATGTTTCCGTCCCGTATTCCATTCATGCTCGCTACCAAGGCACACACTTCTTCGTCAATCCGGATGCTACCTTTCAGCCATACGAGTCCAGCCGGAAGCGCTAATTGACGAAGATTGGAATACTGCGGCCGTGGATACTTTCCTCAAAGACTTCGCGGAAACTGCACTTGCTATGAACTTGCAAGACAAAGCTGCGCTGCGCCTCCAGCCTGGAAATTCATTCCATCGAGAGATCACAGGAGAAAGCTGGACTGTCCATTATCCGTGCAAAATGACCACTGAAAAGTGCCTAACTATGGCAGCCATTCCAGTGGGAGGGAGATACGAGCCTGGAAAAGAGAGAGCGAAAAAAGTCGACGTTTGGACTCCCAATGGCTCGAATAAAGACACTGGTCAGGATGTTACGCCGACTCCATCCAGGAACATTGAGCCCTTGATTGATCCTGCAGAGATGTTCATGGAGAAGTTGAGGGACGCCAAAATGGTGTGTTGCATTTGACTTATCTTCATATTATCGTCCAGAGACTTCACCGAATTGTTTCGAGCGATGTAGTTGTTGTAGTCATTCATCCCGGCATCTATGCTGCTATCCAACTTATCATTCTCTACGGGTGAGAGACTCAGACTTCAGCTTTCCATCTTGTTCTTAGCTTCCATTGCAGCGAAAAGTAGGTGGCTCAAAGTCCATCTTGATCGAAAACCTGATGAGAAGATTCGGAATTGTAGAGTCATCCGATCTGCTCGCACATCCTCCTCGCGAGATCAGATTCATAGCCCGGATTGAACTCGTCTCGCCTGGCGCTCGTCCGCCCCATTTATTTTAAGAGTACGTCAAAAGATGGCCTGGTACTGAGGTTCACAACGTACTTTGTTGGCTCTCCTGTAAAAGCTTGAGAAACCAACAAAGCCACCGAGACCTACCTCTCAGAGGCGGCCCTCTCAAGACTGAGGATATCTAGTGACGTCAATGATAGAGTGGTCCATACGAGAGGTAGGAACGAACGAAGCCGGGCAGTGTCTGTGGAGATGCTTGTAATAGGGAGCACAACTTTCCAACTGTACGTTTTCCACGGACGCTTCGTACGTTGTCTGTGACGAACAAAGCGGCCGGCACTTGGTGCAGCAACATGTAATTACTCGATCAGGCCATTACAGAGGCAGGGGGAACTTCCTGAAAGTTTGCACGTTTTACCCGTGCCGATATTACCAGCTTCCCGGTTAATGGTGCCATGCACGAAATGAAATCGTCAACACGGCCTTTCTTCTACGCTTCAGTGTATGCTGAGCGTGTAGTCAACATTGGTACTTGATATACAAAGATTCCAAATTCTAGGTCCCTGCAATAATCTTATTACTGGTGTAAGTTGTGACACCTTCGTGAGGCATCTCTTGGTCGCATACTGACAGACTCCCAGGAAGATCAGTCCACCTCCTGATCATGCATTACGGCTCGTCCTGCGGACCGTGACTTCCTATTTGGAGTAGTGGAGATGTCAGACTTTCCTTACGGAGACCGAATATGCGCACGGTGGACAAAACGGGAATCATCAATGACCAGACGTCCACGGCCGAAGAAGTTCCAAACTGCCCTGCTGTCCAACTTGCATGTTACCAAAGTATGCACAATGGTGGCATGGTGCCCTCAATCTTGAAGGTCGACAGAGAGCGCGATAGACGAAGCGCGTGACCTGTCCAAGCAGGCATAAGACAGAGACAGACAAATCAAAATCCTCTGTGTAGAATGTTTAGGCACACTTGCACGACCGAAAATATCATCGGAATTGGAAAACCTTGGGACAAGATTCTAGTGTCTGTTAGCATAGTTAGGATGCAAGCTTTGCGGTCATTACCAGATACTACTCTGTTGAGGAACATCCGGAAGGACAGTGATAAATACCCTCTCAGTCGACCGACTTCCAGATCCCGACAATCCAAATCGACACGAGAACAAGCAACAAACCGCTCCCACAAACTGAAGAGCAGCAGCTTGCTCTGTCCGCTCGTTCAAACAAAGACCACCCTGAGACTCTCGAAAGATAACCCGCTCCAAGCTTGAATTATCTGTCATCAAGACCAATCATGCATTTCGTGCAGTTTCTCTCGGTCAGCCTCGCTTGCGCTGCTGCCTGTGGCGCCATCGCCATCAAAGACGAGTAAGTTCCTTGTATTGCATCGAGTGGAACCACGACTCCGGCTAGACGCATTGCTGAATTGTGGCCCAGGGTCGAGCGTGATCTGGATGTTTTGGGAAACATTGAACGCGACCTTCTTGACGCACGAGAGGTTCGGGACGTTCTCAACAGCCGTGAAGTTCTTCGTTGGGAGATCCAAGATGATGCGAACGACCTCGACAGACGCGATGTTCTCGAACTGTTGCAAATCCGGGACGCCTTTGATGTGCTTGAGAGTCGGGATTTGTCCAAGACCAAGCTTCTCTGGATAATTTTGACGAACAAGCATGTTCTGAAGGTGCTGAGAGGCAAAGGCTTTCCTAACAAAGAGGCGGTGTTTAAATTCTTGGATCCAAAGAATGTTACGGAAATTCTCAGCTTCTTGAAGAAATTTGGTCTTGTTGTATAGCTACGCATATTCGCGCCGCGATGGTTGAGGTCGAATAGATAGCGAAAAATGTATTGCAATATTTACAAATGGCTAATTACTCCAGTTGCTTCGGTTGCAGAAACGTCTATGCCTTCGATGCAACAACCTTATTTTTGTCGCCTCGAAGGTGACCTCTTGTTGCGAACTGAACAAACCAGCCCCGCAGGAGATATTGCCCTTGATGCATGCTGCTCATTCGTTGGCAATCGCAGACCTGGAATGACGTCTGGCGAATGTGTACATATACCCAGTATCTGGACCAAGGTGCAGCACCAGACCATCCCTTACCTGAGACTATAATTTTGACTATCATACTCACTGCTCACGTAACTGGAGGGTCGTGTAAGCATCTGCCTCCGGACACAGCTGTACAAAAGAGGCGAAGTTGCTGGTGGGATTGGGGTTTGCCGTGTCCGTAAATTTTCTCTGGAGATGGTCTGTGTATTTCACTCAGCTCGTGAGCGTTTATGCCGTGTGCTTGAAGTACCTCCATACAGCATGAAGTCTACAGATAGACTGTCTGTTCTTCACAGGCGTTAACGCATACTATTGGCTCTGAGTCCGTACAAGAATTTCACCTGCGCCGACAGTAGCTCGATGTTGGCTTTCGATAGCATTGTGCTTCGCAAATCGTACCGCTCGCCCTGAGTAGTGTTGTGAGTGGCACGTGGTACGTACCATGGCCTCTTATGGTACATGGTACAATCATGTGACCCGTCACCTGATCGGCAAGTCGGTCATGTGATGTGCGACCCTACCCTAAGAGAGCCGAATATGAGAGTAGCAATAGCGGTATCATCATTTGAGGTTGGACCTATAAGATGACGGGACGGGCTGACTCA
>ANSM01003050.1:0-10448 GCA_000347735.1 Cercospora canescens BHU | reverse complement strand
GTCGCGGGACTTCTCCCGCGACAACCAGTCGCCGCCTACCGTCATCGGCGCCGATCTCATCGATGGCAGCGGCAGTAGCTGGAGCCAAGAGAAAGAGAACATCCTCAAAGGGCCTTATGCCTACCTCGAATCGCACCCCGGCAAGGACATTCGGTCACAACTCATCAGTGCCTTCAACGAGTGGTTGCAAGTGCCTGCGTCCTCGCTCGCCGTCATCACGCGAGCAGTCGCTCTGCTGCATACGGCATCACTTCTGATCGATGATGTCGAAGACAATTCGCAGCTGCGGAGGGGCATTCCCGTTGCGCATTCGATTTTTGGAACGGCGCAAACGATCAACAGCGCCAACTACGTCTACTTTTGTGCCCTGCAAGAGCTACTGACGCTCAACAACCCACTCGTCATCCAAATTTACACAGAAGAACTTTTGAACCTGCACCGCGGCCAAGGAATGGACCTCTTTTGGCGCGACACGTTGACATGCCCCACCGAAGACGACTACCTCGAGATGGTTGGCAATAAAACAGGAGGTCTGTTCCGATTAGCGATCAAGCTGATGTGCGCCGAGAGTCCTTCGCACAACTACAATCCTAATCCCGACCTTCCACATCAGCCGGCAGACTACGTACCCCTGGTAAACACAATTGGTCTGCTCTTCCAGATCCTGGACGACTATCGTAACCTCTCAGATACCGTCTACACTCAGAACAAAGGTCTTTGCGAGGATCTCACGGAGGGGAAATTTTCATTCCCCATCATCCACGCAATTCGTTCAGATCCGAACAACCTCGTGTTGATCAACATCCTGAAACAGAAGACCAATGATGATGAAGTGAAGCGATATGCTGTGCAGTACATGGAGAACTGCGGCAGTTTCTCGTATACTCGACGCGTGTTGCGAGGCCTCACGAAAAAGGCCATGACATTGGCGGATGATATCGATCACAGAGATGGAGCGCAACAAGGGAAAGGCGAGTCTGTGAAGCAGATTCTCGAAAAGCTGAGGGTTGACAATGGAAAACATTCGAGAGGGAGTGCGAGCGCCTGAAGATTGCGTCGTGGCATTTGAAGAAAGGAATTAACTGGATTGTCAATGGACACCTCAGGCGGATAATATGTCAAAACATTGCGCGGCGACAGGCTATTTATGCCGAAAAAGGGTGACTGAGATGTGAGAGCCGGGGTCTTTGGTGGATTTCGCGTTTCTAGCTCGGCCTGTTATGATACCAATTTGTGAACGAGATTACGATTTTGAGATGATGCGAATGTTTCCCCTGCTCTCGTGCTGAATAGCCTTTGGAACAGGAGCGATCAGGTAAATGTGTGGAAACACTTTTGGCCGTCTTTTGAACTTTGTTCGCCATTTCCATATTGACACAGTAATAGCATTTTCGCATTCCGGTACTTCCTGTACAGCCAATCCCTCCCCCGACGCCGCGACACCGTTGAAACCATTTCCCATATGAGCGGGTCATCAACATGACTTCCGTTTACAACCCCGACATCAACTCTTACGTCGAAGCCGGACAGGCATCTACAGTGCTTGCGAGGCATAGTTCCGACTACCACCACTGCCTCGACTCGCATGACAATTTCGCTGCCGCAGGACCGATGTTTGAGATCGTTTGCGCTGTTTCTGTCCGTCCGATCCCGAACTCGCGCAATAGCTTCCTCAAACCTTGACATCGGCACCCAATTTCCTCGCCAGCTTGTTCAGCTCCGCGTAAGTCTCTTTCCACTCATCCGCACTCTCAGTCGCACCCTTTCCAGTGTTCGGTGTCAACATGACCACGCTCGTCGGTCGCTTGGTGGACCCCGCGGCTCCCAGCTCAGCTCGCGATGGAACGTAAATGTACGGGATGCCGTGGTCTTCGCACAGGACGGGGATATGCGAAATCACATCCATGGGGCTGATATCCGCAGCGAGAATGACGATTCCCGTGGGCAGGTTCGCCGGGTTGAGGGATGTGGGTGTGGCAACGGGGGATTTGCGAATCGATTTGACGCATTCTTTGACGCCGCGCTTCAGCGCTTTGGATTTGGCAGCTGGAGGTATGTTAGGAAATCGTGCCATGTGGAGAGTTTCGGTTCTTCGATGATGAGGTCCTGGGGAAGTGGCTGGCGCCGATCTGCTGCTGAAGATGCAGAGGTTGTTGCGGAACTTGCGCGTGGTACTGTCGATGTCGTTGTGTGGGAAGAGGGGAATTGTGGCGTGCGAGGATTATGAACATCATTGCTGGGGGGACTACGAGACTGGGACTCACCCTTCTTTACGGATTTGAGCACTTTTTTCTGGTCTTTCTCGCTGGCTAGTGGGTTCGCAAAGGGAACGAGCGCTGCGATGCCAACAACGGCGACCGTCTTGTCTTCCGATGGCTCTTCCTTGGGCGCTGCGACAGAGACTTCGGTGTTGTCAACATCCATTACTGATTCGTCTGCTGCTTCGCTCTTGCGCGACTTCTTTGATTTCTTCTCTTTCTTCGGCGTGGGCGCTGCATCGGCGTCGACCTCCTCGTGCTTGCGCTTCTTCTCCTTCTTCTCTTTTTTAGCCGCAATTTCGGCCTCTGTCTTGTCTTTGCCCATATTGAAAGCGATAGTCGGGTAGCAGCGGTCTCGTGATTGTAGGGCTGTCGCGGTGCGGTCGGATGTCGTAGTTCAAGCAGTTTTCTCCGGCGAAGCTCAAGCTCAAAAATTACGGCCAGGCAAGTCGGCTCGAGACGCAGGCATGAAAAAAGCTTGGCATTGCATTGCCTCCACTAACTTAGGAGCTACATCTGCGGCATCTCAATCGCCCCATCATCCTTCCAAACCGCCAAATGTAGGGCTTTGATGCGGAGACGCCCATGAAACATCATTAGTAGGTATTGTGACGGGTGCATTCTCATTCTCTTCTTCCTCCCTGCACACAATCCAGCATGCGTCTAGCTCTCTCTTCCCTATGGATTGCAGCTGTTGCAGCGACATGTCCTTCTCACGGCCGATCACATGACATCGTTGACAATAACATGTCAGAGGCTTTCGCAAGCAGACAACACTTCTACATCGGCGGACAATATGTCAATTATACTTTGCCAACGTCGAATACGAGAAGCCAGTACATGGTCGGCCAAATTTACGTCGAACATCTCGTGCCACCCAAAATCACCAAGACCCATCCGATTGTCTTGATACACGGCAATGCTCAGTCAGGCACGAATTTCTTGAACACCCCAGACGGTCGTGAAGGCTGGGCATCACATCTTCTTCGCGCAGGATATGAGATCTACATCACAGACCAAGCAGCTCGAGGGCGTTCGCCGTACCTACCCGGCCATGACGGGAACCTGACTGCCTTTTCTACACAACAAATTGAGTCGCTTTTCACAGCCCCGGAAAAGCAAGATCCACTTCCTTATCCACAAGCGGTGGAGCACACTCAATGGCCTGGTAAAGGTGGGACAGGCTTGCGAGGTATGATATGAACAAAGGTAGAATTAATCAAGCCTCGCAGGTACTGCTGGTGATCCGGTCTTCGACGGCTTCTACGCGTCTCAAATCCAGACTCTGACCAACGGCATCCTGCAGGCGTCCTACAACAATGCTTCATATACTGCCCTACTCCAGCAGATAGGAACGCCTAGTTTTGTCTTCACGCACTCTCAATCAGGTCCCTGGGGATTTCAACTAGCAGACACTATTCCGCATCTTGTCCGAGGTCTCGTAAGCATGGAGCCGCAAGGACCTCCCTTCCAGAATTGGGAAGGACCGCCGTTCGTCCAGGGATACAGCACCACTGGTGGTCTCCGACGTTATGGCATCACCCCTCTGCCACTGCATTATGATCCACCGCTGGAGAACAATGATGCAGAATTGTTGCAGACGGAATCGGTGCCTGCGAGGGACGCATACTCGGCGAATTGTACACGACAGGCAAAGCCCGCGAGGCGACTTGTCAATCTGGCGCAGGTGCCGCATCTCGTCCTCACTGGTGAGGCGAGCTACCATGACGTGTATGATTACTGTACGGTGGCATACATGAGGCAGGCAGGGGTGGAAGTAGACTTCATCTCCCTTGGCGAGATAGGAATACATGGCAATGGACATTTCCTCTTCTTGGAAAAGAATAGTCTTGAAGTGCTGGAGACAGCAGTATTGCCGTGGCTCGAAGCGCTAAGCGAAGCATACTATCCCGAACAGTAGGAGGTATATATAATATTCAAAGCCGAGCATTGCTTCTCCACTCTGCCTGAAATTTGGCGACCTGCTGTCGTCGGTGCCTCTATCCGTTCTTCTCCATCGCCTCGTATGCTCGTTGAAGTCAAATCATGACTTGTAGAGCAGCTTCGCATCACACGTGTCGAGTACAGTTGCTACTAGATGGCCGCACAACGGCTTTTAGTCCACCTCTGCAGGCGCACGCGAACGATGCGGTTGTCCCGGCTGCATGCTTTCCATCATCTCCTCGGTATCAACCCATGATAGCAAATCCCATCATGCCGGTTTCTGCGGTGGATCGCGCGGCGTTTGTGCGTATCTTGTATCCTCCTTCGACCAGTTTCACTGCCAACACTTGGTATTCAAATGCTTTCCCTTGCATCTCTGGCCCTGCTCTCTACCCAAAAGCCGGGATCCGGTCTCCGTAGCTCCTTCATCTCCGATTGCGTGAGTGGCTTCTCGACTTCTGCGACATCCACAAGTTCTTTGACAGCAAAAATTTGACCGGCGACGGATTGTGAGACGGGGTGGTAGACGGTAGTCATGCGCTTCTTGAGGCCGAGGGCGTGTAGCACGCCTGATGTCTTTCTTGGCAGACCAATGGCCGATCGGAGGAGTGTGATGCGAAAGTAGGCCATGGGGGACTGGTTTGTGGTGATGGTGGTGGTGATGAGCGCCGAGGAGAGACGGAGGTTCGCGACTCCAGCTTCACTTCGCGTCCAGCTCTAGCACGGACCCACCCTTCACGACCCACTGAACGCCAAACACTCGAAGGATACATGTACTGCCACGGCGCGCACATCTAGAGTGTCCGAGCCAGCTCTTCTGCGACTCCAGCATAAGAACCTCGAAGGGGCAAGCGCGGCGGCATCTCCCATCACCATGAACGATCCGCCGCCCATTGAGAACCCAACACTGCGCCTTGCCGAGTTGCTGCGCAATCCCGACGACCTGGACAAGCTGCCATCACTACGGCAGGAATTCACGCGGAAGAAATCTACCATCGACGCCCAGCTTAAGCATGGGCTCTCCGAACAGCTTCAGATCACCCAGCAGGGCATGTCGTCGATTCAGATCGGCCAGCACACTGTTCAGCTGATCAAAGAGGAGATGATGAAGATTGACAAGCTCTGCGCTGAAGCGCAAGGCATGATCGAAGACTTTCCTGAGATCAACAAAATGAGCATCATGCAGCGCAACTTTGCCGCAGTGGAGGATATGAAGGAGAAGATCAAATCATTCGGCAGGGAGCTGCAGGTTTTGGAAGAGCTCTTGCGAGAAGACGATGAGGATCTAGAGACACAGCCGAATCTGCTCGCCATTCACGCCGGTCTGTCCGAGCTGAGGGACGTGAGGGATCGTGCCATGGATCAAGTCAAGGGTCATGCCGAGGGCGAGTCGGGACTGGAACTGATTGAGAATCTGCCTTTAGAGAGCGGCGTCACGTTGAGAGACCACTTCACGAAGCTGGATGATGTGATTGAGTGGTTCGACGAGCATGTGGGACAGGCTTGCATCAATCTGATAGGCCTCGTGCAGGCAGGCAATAACGGGCTCGTCGTGAGGCTGGGACTCGTGATTGAGGAAGAGGAAAAGAAGGACCGACAGACAAAGGCCCTACAAGATGCGCAAAGGGAGTTTCAAGATGTGGCGCAGAGGTTCAAGAGCATCAACGTGGGGCAGAGAGAGCTCCGAGGATACAAAAAGAAATTCTTACAGGCCATCGAATACAGTGCAGCCGCGCAGTTCGACCAGGTCAAGCAAGCCTTTGACGAGGACCCAGAAAAGCTTGAGAAGGCGTGCAGATGGTACTTCAACGACCTGAACACAGTGAAGCTGGGCATGCAGGACTTGATGCCGAAGAAGTGGAAGATCTTCAAGACGTATTGCAACATCTACCATAACCTCATGCACGACTTTCTCGTGGCGCGTTTGGACGACAACAACATCACGCCTGTACACATGCTTGCAATTCTCAACTGGGTTGAGAAGTATTATAGCAAGATGAACCGGCTCGGAATAAAACAAGAGGAACTCAAGCCTCATGTCATCGACGAACGTGAAACGGAGCTGGTGCGGGACTATCGCAATCTCATCACGAAAGCTGTCGAGCAATGGATGGATCGCATGGCCACGTCCGATCGACGCACGTTTGTCTCTAGAGAAGAGGGCAGCTTAGACCAGGACGCCAATGATCACCTCCACACGAAAACTTTGGGAGACATGTGGACCATGCTCCGCGAGCAGCTATCGGTGGCGGAGTCGTCTGGTCGCCCAGATGTCGTGGAGGGTGTGGTGGACGCCATGATGCGTGCTTTGCGGGAGAGACAGCAAATGTGGCAACGACTCATCGACGACGAATTCCGCAAAATCGAGAATGCGCCAGATCCAACGGCTCTCGAGGGCGTTGGCACATTCCAGGAATGGCTTGTTGCCATTGCCAATGATCAGATTGCCAATATCGATGAGGACTCTGGCAGTGTCTCGTTCTTGACGCGCTTCAAGCAGGACTACGAACCCCTGGTCAGTCCCGCGTATGCCGTCACGAGCACCGCTGATCACGATTCTCTGATCAATGGATACGTTGACCTTGCCACGCATTGCATGTCGATATTCGCAGCAGTCATCTTCGCGACAGATATCAGGCCTGTGCTGACCGAGTTCTTCACACCGGCATGGTACGGGAAGAAAACCATGGCATCAATCACTACGACCTTTGAGGATTACCTCAAGGACTTTACTGGAATCCTCCACCCCTCACTTCAAGACATTTTTGTCGAAGAGCTGTCAGATGCTCTTCTCGTTCGCTATCTTTCCTGTGTGCGAAATAAGGGTGTCAAATTCCGACGTTCCGATCCGTTCACAGAGAAGATCAAAGAGGACGTTGTCACTGTCTTCAACTTCTTCAACCAGCATCCTGACATTTTCGAAGTGATCAAGGATAAATGGAGAGTCATTTCGTCGTTCGGAGATCTGCTCAGCGCAGAAAAGGGTCCTGGAGTGGTGAGAGCATTTGAAAACATGAAGAGCTCATACTGGGATGTGCAGATTGGGTGGGTCGAGGCCGTGTTGCGGAGCAGAGACGACTATGGCAGAGATATGCTGAGTGGTGTGAAGAGCGCGGCCGCTGCGTGGAATGGTGAGAGAGGAGTAGAAACGGTCATGAGCAAAGTCAAATGAAGGAAGAGGTGGGAAGGAGGACTTTTTTTTTATCATTACCAGCGAGGAGTTCTGGCGTCCTTTGTCACCCAGGCAGGACAGGATACCCAGCCTCATTTCTACGATTCGATCTGTGGACTTTCCCAATCGTGCAGCACTTCACTTCGTTCTGCTCTTGTCCTTCTGGCCTACGTTATTTCTGGGACAACTCGTGCTGAATGATGCGCAGGCGGGATGGAAACTTCACTTCGACCCAACTTTTTCGACTCTCAAACAATGACGGGCATCTGGTCACACTCACATAACCGCGGCGACTGCCGCATAAGCCATGATGGAGTACCTCATTCGCTACAGACAGATGCACGAAACTTTTCGACAGCCTGAGACGGAGGCACTGGCGGAACTCAACGGGTTCACGATAAATTGGATCTCGTACTCAAATGATGTAGGTGAATTGCAACAGGTAGGCGAAGGGCAGCTGTGCACCCACAACATGTTCTCGTGCTGCTTCACGGGTGCAGTTTGGCCAAGGTTGGTATTTCACAGTTGCCCTTCGCCTAAAGGCCGAATCACTTGCTCATCCTGCTGTAGTCTCCATTCGCGATTGTTCACTTCTCGCACAACGTCGACCCTTTGACGGCAGCTCAAGCACTGACATCCCGCTCAATACTCATATGGAGCGTGCACGAGCTATGGGGCAATGGAAAAGACTACGCGTCACTGCATAACGACATACGAGCACGAACCTCGCATTTGTGGCCTGCATATCGAGACCCTTCGTTTCGCTTCGTTTTTGACAGCCATCGCCATAGTCGTCCTATGTCCGAACATCGTGCAATCTTTGAGGAGCTAGATTATCTGGACTTCCAAGGACCGATTCGAATGAAGAATCCAGATCATCTCTTCACCATCTTCGAGGAATATGACTTGCACACAAAGACCCCCAAGCGTGTCTGCTTTGGGCAAATGCTTGCCGAAAGTAATGGAAACGCCGTAGTCAAGTACAATCTCAAAAAGCGGAAGTATATTGCAACTACATCCATGGACGCTGAACTATCCCTCATCACTGCTAACATTGCTCTCTGTCGCCCCGGAACTCTCGCGTATGATCCATTCATGGGCACTGGCTCTTTCCCACTCGCAGCGGCGCACTTTGGCTCAACTGTCTTTGGCTCTGACCTCGATGGCAGAAGCATTCGAGGGAAGAAAGGCCGGAATGTTGCAGCCAATTTTGAGCAGTACGGCACTTCTGCCAACTACCTCGATGGCTTTGCCGCCGACCTCACGCACACGCCGTTACGGAAACAGAGAGTGTTGACTGCCATTATCTGCGATCCCCCCTATGGCGTGAGAGAAGGATTGAAGGTACTAGGCTCGACACGAGATTATCTTCAGCAGGAAGTAGTGCTCCGGGACGGCACTTTGGCTCATCTCAAGGACGATTACATTCCTCCGAGAAAACCGTACAGCTTTCCGCGAATGCTTGATGATATTCTGGATTTCAGCAGCGAGATGTTGGTCGATGGCGGCAGGCTTAGTATGTGGATGCCTGTTGCTGGAACTGGCGAAGAAGAAGAAGTCAATGAAGCCGAATCCCAGACCGGTGCGGTGGTCGAAGAGTACGCGACACCACAACACCCTGCCCTGCAGCTTGTGAGCCAGTGCAGACAAGATTTCAACAAGTGTGAGTGTGGCCCACGAAAGCGCGACCCGTGTCACTGACAATTCCAGGGTCACGACGGCTACTTACCTACAAACGGCTGATGGACACGGACGTTGACGATCAAGCCGTGGCGACACACCAAATGCAGAGATTGAAGTTGCAAAGCGATGATAGTAACGGCACCGCTGACGACCTCAACGATTTCCGGAGAAAGGTGCGTGATCTTGTTTCCAGTCGTACGCTGTTCGCTTCACTGACATTCAGCCCACTAGTATTTCCAAGGGTTTCGAGAGCCCGTCAAGACATGATTACAAAAATGTCTCAGCTTCTCGATCGCGAGGAGGTTGTCCCCTGAGGCTTTCTTCACAATCGTGCTCCACAGCCATGAATGCAATGGCCAGTTGACGAACGAAGCGACTTGCCACCAGGATCGAGCCACGTCGTCAAGTGCCCGTCTATTCCCGTTTCCCCGTGTCGAGGCCAGTGGCAGCGATGCCTCTCCTTGCCACCATGACCCTTGTCTCATATGTGCCTTGGCATATGGACCCTATGAGCATGGATGCGAAGAGTCATAACCAAGTTTTGAGCCCTTCGTACTCAACATCGCGATGAACGATGGGCTGTGCGCGTCTACGCCATCAACGTCGCTTCTTTGTTTGTGGTGCCTGAAAATCGAGAGTGACAGACAGGAATATGCCCAACGTCAGCCAAGATTGCAGCTGATGCAGGACCCTGGCCAATTGGAGGTAGTGACAGGGAGTGCGCATACCTTTTTCTGAAGAAACAGAGGTCGCCTAACTTCTGCTGGCAGGCTCCACATACTCTACCAAGCGAAAGAGATCAAGAGCTGTGCAAGTGATGAGAGTTCTCGCAAGTAGTTTTCCATTTTTGATGCTTTCCAAGCAGATTACTACAATTAATACTTTTCATTATCAGTCCCGTAAAAACCAGATGCTTTTCCAATTTTGATTTCAACATTCTCAATTTTCTTTCAGAGAACGTATTGTTATTAAAGGTTCAGCTTTTCGTAAGGAAGTTCGTGAGCCGTGCTCGCATTTTAGAGGTCGCCCTCGGTGTGATCTAACGCTGTTCAAAGTGTGCAAAATGAGCCGTGACTCCATGCGATGCTGGGAAAGATTTTCCATCCCGTCCAGATGATCGGACGATGCAGGCTACGTGTAGCCCCAGAGGCGAAGTGGCAATAAGGTCTTAGTATTGAAGCATCTTAGCCTTTGGAGTGCCAACGCCTGTGCCCTGGCCTCATGTGGTCCGCCACTGACGGGCTCAATGTGTTAGCACCGCCCGCGGTAGCAATGTTACTCGTCATCGCCAGGTCAGAGCGCCGTACCACCTCGGCGCTGTATCCGCGATGGTCCAGTCCAGGTCTCTTCTGCCTGACGCGCTCGACGGGGTCTTGGCGCCTCGTGGCGAC
>ANSM01003042.1:0-27552 GCA_000347735.1 Cercospora canescens BHU | reverse complement strand
GGTCGAGGTGCCGGGTGAACCGCCCGAGCAGGATTGGGCTGCGGCGATGGCGGAAGCGCGCAAGCGCTTCGCGATACTATCGGTGATGCTCGGGTAGACGACGGCGGATTTGGAGAGCCAGCGGGAGAGGTAAGCTTTGAAGGAGAACTGATCGTTATTGCAGGTTCCGTAGGGCTCGCAGGCTGCTTCGTACATGCTGTGAAATTCTTTTGTCAGTGCTGAGATTGCGGGTTGGAGAGGGAAAAGGGAGACATACACGTCAGTCGAGTTGTCGATGTCGCCTGCAGGGAGGAAGAAGGTGTTTTCGACCGAGGTCAGGAGGCCTTCGGTCCTGTCTTTCCACACTTGCGCATTGGTGTAGTTAGCCATCATGGCAGTGCCGTATAGGAGCATCGCTGGATTGTAAGTCCACTGTGTGTGGTCCAGTTCAGTGCAGTTGATGGTGTCGTCAGTGCCATCGAAGACTTGATACGTGGATGAAATAAGGCCGATGCTGTCCATCCAATCCCAGGTCTTCTCCGCCCAGTCTGCATATGTCTGGTTGCCAGTGAATCGAGCAAGGCGAGCAGATATCTGGAGAAAGGCGCCGTTGCTGATGGAGTTGCGATAGTTGAAGCCTTTGTTGGATTCGAAGATCTGCCACTTCAGACCTCCTCCACATTTTTCGGTATTCCAGCGCGCGACTTGTGTGTTCCAAACAGCAATCGCGAGGTCGATCCAGCGGGACACTCGTTGACCAGTAGGGAGAGGAAAGCCATACTCTTCAGCTGAGAGTACCGCAAGAGCCTGGACCGAAATTAATACGGCATTCGACCAAATCTCAATATTCAACAGGCACTTACCCAGAACGCCTGATCGTCGTTGCCGAGAGAGGTGAAGTAGGCGGGAGGCATGTAGTTCCAGTCTGGGCCAACCTGCGCGAGCAATGCCTGAGTAGTGACATTGACGTAGCTCGTGTCATTCGTGTAGGCCCAGTAGTCAACCATCCCTCCCCACATTGCGCCAGCTTGCCACCAGTAAAGTGGTGCGGGGAGAGTGCCTATTGCAGTTGGTGCGGTTCCACTTTGGTTGTTCTGATAGTATGACTGCAGGCCAAACGCGATGGCACGCGAGGTGGCGCGGACGGAGACAGGGTTATCGACCTTGACAGTAAGGCCCATCGCACCTCCCAGAAGTGCAGCCGCAGCTGCGAGAATCGAAGTGAGTATCATGGTAGTTGGAGCGTGTCTTCAGGGGTCCAAAACACCCCTGTGAATTGTTATGTCCGCAATGAAAATCACAGTCCAGCTGCAAACTGTACACCAAAGAAAAGCAGCCTAGGATGCTGATTTCGAAATGATATTCAAGGAAACCAGGGCTGGTGGCGATCGTTTCGCCACTGTTTGCCGCGCAAACAAGCGTCTAGCGATGTCAGCTTGAGCTTGTCTTGGGCAAACGAATACCTGGCCTGGCGAGCGAGGAATCAGATGTGTCGCTCGCAACAAAGAATCGTTCTGTCGCACGACAAGGAGTACGGGCACGAGTCCGGTGTGTGCTTGTGCAATAGACTTTACCTCGATTCGTACAGGGGATTTGGCATCGACCAGTGAAAGGTGCCAATGGAGTCGTGACGCACACGGCTGAGAATTGCCGGCGTCTGAGGTGGGAGCCGCGGGGTCCTGTTCAGCACATGCGTTTCGAAATCCTTCCCCGATGTTTGGCGCTAAGTGTGTGATTGGTTGTGATGGTTGATGCAGACGACTCGCTGGAGGAGAATTAGGGACGTCCAGTAGATGTGTCGCGCGCTGCCGCTGTTGTTGATGTTGTCGATGGTATCAGCCAGGTTACCTGATTGTCAGTTGCAACTGCTCATTGTGAAGAATTATACTTTGTGACCTGGAGAGGACGACAATAGCAAGGCCGATGACTTGCGCGTGACAAGAGCAGTGAATAGAGTCACATGCAGGAAGGCGCCTTCACGATGGACGACTGCACATTCACGTTGACATCCAAGTCTTCACATGCAGCTCATGGTGAATGTTCGCTTTCGGACAATTCTGCGTCTCAGCATTGTACACGCTTTCAATGACACATCTCCGTATTCATTACTACTCGAAGAGAAACCTGGCAACACGACGAGGCAGGGTCTCGTGCACGACCAATGCTCCACTCGCCGTGACCTCAGTCCTCACTCCACGACGGTATGTCGCGTAGATCTGGACATCAACGTCGCACATGGTCTTATCACCTTCGACTACCTTCTTGATATCGACTTTGACCCGGTAGTGTTTCAAGGCCATCCAGGTGCCAGGTTTGCGAGGATCAAATGGTCTCCTCAGAGTATCGTCCTCGCCATTTCGAGCCTTCATGCGACGTTCCCGAGCTTCCCATGCCACATCGAGATTGTCCGAACAGCCCAACAGAACAGAGATGGCCGTGATGTCGGGATTGCAGTCGATCACCAACACTGCGGATATCGCTCCCGGCTTGGCCACCAGAGGGAAAATAGAGGCAGGCGCCCTTCCATATTTCGACTCCTCTGAGTCCTCCTCAGCAAAGTACGTTGCAAGTTCGTTATGGTAACGAGCAGACCAGAAGCTGTATTCCGGCGTCAGCTCATCGAGGCGGAAGACCATGTATGGCTCCATTTCAATGCTTGCGGTCCGAGGTATGATCTGAGGTACGTAAAGAGTTTGCGGTGCGTCCCCGCGATGCGTGACACTTGTGAGCTTGCCGCATTTTACCCTCGTGCAGCGTCGAAAGCCGATTCCAGACTCGCTTTCAGGTACATGTTGAAGCACCAGGGCGAGGAATCCTCTGGAACTGCCGGGCGTTGGTGGACAATCGAGCGCAGCAAGCCACAGTCCTTGCTCTTTCTTCGTCAAACACAGACTGACCTGAAGGCCGCGGTTGGTCATGGCGTATGGCATCCTACTGCCCATGTCAGCGTAAGGCTGGTATTGACCGGTATGTTCGAAGGCTGAGGGGCTGTCGGCAAGAAGACCATGGGGTTCGTCACTGCTATCAAGCCAGGCGAAAATGGTATGGTCGTCTGACGATTTCATGATCTCCTCCTGCAATCGTAAGAAGGCTCGTTTCCCACCTTCACCATAAAGTAAGGGCATGTTCACGGAAAACAGCCCAAGTAAGCTGTACGCAATATCCTCTGATCGTCCAGTTTTGCGCTTGGCTGCCCAGGACATGCGTTTTGCCACGCTAGCGGTCTGCACTGTCTCGTGAGAGAGAGAACTGCCCACGAGGTAGTCTCGCTCTATGCCAGTAAGCGCGCTGATGTCGTCTGCGATCTCGCCTCTTGTGCCGATTGTCTGCCAATCACTTGTGAAGAAAATTGCGACTGAGGGAGCAAGCAGCTCTTGCAACGTCCAACCTCGACTCCACCAGCGCGCCGAAGCTAGCGTCACTGGATCAGCGCAGGAGATGTCCGAGAGATAGACGTAGCACACGCTGGCATCGCTGTAGTACTTGAACATGGAGTTGATAGCTTCGCTCAATTCCGCGCTGGAGGTCTTGTCGATGCATAACGTGTCGATCCAGATGTAGTGAAATCCATTTGTTCTCGCGAGTTTCATAGCGCCTAAAACTTTCGCGTATGCGGGTTTCTGCGATGCGGTGCCTCTGGAAACGTCTTGGAAGAGTACCTCATCGTCAGAGGGTCTTGACCAAGTATGAGAAAGGATAGCATAGAGTGGCACATCTTGGTCCCATGCCTCGATGAGCTTCAATGAATTGTCAGCGCCTAGTGATGTTTTTAGCAGTCGCATGTTTCCCTCATGGAATTATGGAGGCCCAGGATTGATTTGGTCTGAGTGAAGTGCGGCAATTACTTTGAGCGGAGAAGGGCAACATGCTTGAAATGGACCAGATTGTAGATTGGAAGGCATCAAAGCTGAAAGCCGCCTGCTTGGGCATGCTGCGCCCCTCGCTAATGGAGATGGACTTGGTACTACTCAGACTGAGTACTTTGTGCTACCAAAGAGACAGCATTGTGATGAAATTGACGTTAAGAGAATGACGTGTGAAGGGAGGAGGACAGGATCTTGGAGGACAGCTGTGAGAAGCTCGAAGTTCAGGAATGTGTGCCTCAGGCATCACATTACTATTCTCCTCCTGGACTCGTCCGCCTGTCCTTTGTTCGTGCATCATTTTCGCCATATCAGTCTCGCCATATCACTCATTACAAATGCCATCCTTTGCTGACACGACTTGGAGGCATTTGCCACGAGCGTGAAGCACCAAAGCTGCATGCTGCTGTTAGGCTTGCGTAAAAAACGCGCCATAGAGTTATAGTAGAAGCGCCACAAATACTGACTCATCCAGGCAAGATCCCTTTTATTATGCACCGAGCCTGTCTCTGCGAGGTGATGCACTCATTTGCTTCAACTCACGGATTCCATCATGTCTGCGCCTGATGTGCTCGTGACCGGCGCCAGCGGTCATTTGGGTTATGCATTGATGCTCGAATTGCCGAAATACGGACACACTCCTCTGGGTCTGGATATCCTTCCTTCTGAACATACAACAGTCGTAGGCTCCATCTCAGACCGAGCATTGATTACGAAGACATTGGAACAATATCCTTCGATACGCTATGTGCTGCACACTGCGACCCTGCACAAACCGCACGTAGGCTCTCACAGCAAGCAGGATTTCATAGATACCAACATCACAGGCACTCTTGTACTACTAGAAGAGGCCGTGAAGGCTGGCCATATACAAGCCTTTGTCTTCACGAGCACGACTTCAACTTTTGGCTCCGCACTCTCTCCCAAACCAGGACAACCGGCGGCTTGGATAGATGAGACAGTGACACCTATACCGAAGAACATCTACGGAGCAACAAAAGTTGCTGCGGAAGATCTGTGCCATCTTATCTGGAAGGAAAGTGGGATGCCGATCGTGGTTCTGAAAACATCCAGATTCTTTCCTGAAGACGATGACGATGAAATTTCACGTGCGTCCTACCAGGACGACAATTTGAAAGTCAATGAGCTGCTGTATCGCAGAGCAGACATCTCTGATGTGGTCACCGCGCACGTTCAAGCCATTCGAAAGGCAGGCGAAATTGGCTGGGGCAAATTCATCATCAGTGCACCGCCACCATTACCACGTAGCGAGGAATTGTTGCGTGACCTTGATCGGCAAGCTCCTGCGACCATTGAAGCCATATTGCCAGAGCAGTGTAAAATACTGCAAGAGTATGGGTGGAAGTTACCGGATCGCTTGGATCGCGTGTATGACTCGTCTCGAGCAATGACGGCTCTAGACTGGAAACCCGAATACACTTTCCAACATGCGCTTGAGCTCATTAAGAAAGGCAAAGATTACAGGAGTGAGCTGACGCATCGAGTTGGCAAGCGTGGTTATCATGCGACACCTACTGGAGTATACACGGTGGACAGGCTTCCCTGACAATGTATCGCATTCTGCAATGTGCTATGGCTCTGTTGTCCCACAGTCGACAGCATCTATGGAGATTTTGGGCGTTAAATAGTGTGCGGTCTTAGGTAAGCTCGCTACATCCCGCTGCAATCTCATGCTGTATAGCTGGCTCATGTCCTTGCCAGACAGCTCAAGAGGACACAAGCGTGAAACTTGAAATTCGACCTGCAGCATCGAAGCAACTATCTCGGCGACAGTACTCCGTTTTTCCCAGATATGCTGGATGATTAACAGTTTCAAAGCTTAATGCGTTGTGTCGAGGGTTACGTCCTCTTCGGCCGAGCCTTTGTCCTAGCGCAAGCGAGCTGAATGGTGCTCAATCCTTCCGCCCTTCCTTCTATATATCCCCCTTCACCTCAACAATCTTTTGCAGCCGCGCTCAACACTCTCCTTTCGCTAGTTCGAACACCTTCGACCCACCAACAGCAAGAATGGCAAGCAAAGAATTAAGTACAACAGCGACGAACGCTTCAAATCAAGTTGCCCTGATCAATGAGTATCTCACCGGCCCTCCCGCCGAAGAACTTGTCCGCAGATGCGGAATCCTCGAAGACACAAACAAATCGAGCGGCCAACCTCTCAAAATCCTCGACAATGCCTCTGGAATTGGAACCTTAATTTTCCGCGCCTTGATTCCAAACCTCAGCGCCGATCAAATTGGAAAGATTGTAGGCGGAGATCTCGATGAGAACTACCTTTCATTCCTTCGCGAACGAGCCGAGAATGAGAACCTCTCGTCGAAAATTGAGGCTCTGAAACTCGACCAGCAGAGCTCTGGTCTCGAGAGCACCAACTTCGACTACATTTTCAACAATTTTGGAGTCTTCTTCGCTCCGGACGACGAAGCCGTGCTGAACGAAACGCTTCGCATGCTGAAAAGCTGGCGGGGCGGCCGGCTTTACCTCCTGGCATCAGATCTCCTGGTGGGACGAGATTTTGCTTCCGGCGATGGAGCGGTATCTCCCTGGTGCGCCTGCTTTGCCAAACCCTGCGGCATTGTTCCCATCGAAGGGATGGATGGAGACCGAGACCGTGAGATCTAAATTAGAGGGTGCTGGGCTTGGGGACGTGAGTGTTGAGATTTGGGACTTTACTCCGGATGTGAAAGCGGAAGAATTTGCGAGGGCGTGTGCACACCTTGTTAAGGCAGTCGTGGGACGAGCGTGGAAAGAGGAGGAGAGGGAGAAATTTGGAGGGGATCGGATTGAGAGCGCGATGCTGGATTATCTGAACAGTGAGTTTGGGGGAAAGTGGACCGGCAAGATGGAGGCTATTTTGACAGTAGGGAGAAAGATCTGATGCAAAAGGGTAAATAGTCATGATGGGTACTTCGTTGGACTGTAATGCTACCCACTCTGCTAAGTCGAGGGAGGCACGAAGAACACAAATAGATGCCTTCAAATCTTGCATCGAGCGGCTGAAATGTCTTAGTTTTGGCAATCTCAAACGTTCACCAATCTGCCCCGAACAAACAAAGCGCCGTGCACATGCAATTTGAAACGAGCAGAAGTGAGTCGCAACGATGTGCGGCAATGATAAATGCTGGACATATTGGCTCGCGGTTCCACGGCATCACGGATTACGCAACATAGGTACCGATTAATCTCTCTTGGAGTGTCAGACCGACGAAGACTGCTATTGCAGATGGTTTCAGTACCCTCCTCTCACCGAATCGTTGCACAGCAACAGCTACCGCCTTCAGCGAATGCCGCACTATAGATGAGCTGGAGGGATCCAATACGACACAACGCCATGGGAACGAGAATGAAATATCTTGCTACTGAGCAATAAGGACCACCGCAGTCTCAATGTCAGCAAAAAAAAAAGATTTAGTTCGTGTGCTATGCTTTGCTTCCAACACAAATCCTGATGTGCTGGGTACTTGAATGCAACGTAAAGACTAACCGAGCTACTCCCATCACACATTCATTCTCTGCTTGCCATTTACTTGCGTCCTCTTCTTGCTCCTCTCTCAAATTCACCAGTGCACCACTTTCTGGTATGTCTTCTTTGCGAGATGGACCTCTCGCTTCCCCACCGAGGAACGCTTCTTCAAGGAATTACCATCGACAGCCAAGCAGCCTTCGATCTGTTCGGCCAAGCACAGCGTGGTCAGCGTCTTGGTTTCCATATCGCAGAATTTTCCTTTCGAATCGATGAAATCTGGACCCCAAGACGTTGCAGACTCGCAAAGCTCCTTTGAAGAGTGTTGCTCTATGCTTGAAACGATCAATTGGTCGAGCATCCACTGCGGACGAGAAGGGACAACGCGCTTGCGCCTGGCCGGTGTACCTTCCACGGGCGTATTGTCAACACCATACAGTGTCGATTGACAAGCATGATTGTTCTGGATGGTATCGCCGGCATTTTCGCCATACGCTCGAGTTCGGAACTTCATAGAGGCATGGGATCCAGTAGTGTGATCCCCATCGAACCAAGTGCAGCGCGGCACATATGGGTTCCCGTCTTTGTCTTTGCCAGCCTCCTGGGTCTGTGTATACCAGGTCTCGCCGCAGAATGAGCTGGAAATTGAGCTATAAGCAGGTGATTCCTTCGTTTAGCCCTTTAGCGATGCACTCACCCAACATCGCCTGTCCAGGCGCCGTCGGGACTGCCGTCATGCATCTTTAACGTGATCCAGGCGACGCAAACAGCGTCATTGGTGAAAGTGACGTCCACAAAATCAGCCTGTGTGTCCGGAGCACCTTGATCGGCAGTGCTTGAGAACAGGCCCCCTTCTGCAACATCGCCTCCCTTGCCTTCGCCGAGATACTGATTGTCAGCGTCATATGCATAAACCTGTTGGAGAGCGGTATCAGTTTAGCATTTCCTCGCCGAAAGAGTTCAGTCTTGCAGTTGTACCGCTTTGATGCCTCCTCCAGCTTCACTCAGGTTAGCTGCAAGGCCTGCTTTGATGCTGATGACAGCGCCTGTCGGACCATTTTCGCCTGGGAAGTTGGTCTTCGCGAACTGATTACAAATCAATGAATGATCACTGTCTTGACATGATTCGATTTGCGCTGATGATTCCAAGCACGCCGCTGACCAGCCCGACAGTGTTCAAAAAATCCGTCATGATGGGAGGATGAGGTTTTTGAATTGTTGTGAGTTGGTGGCCACTGTCTTGGGTGTGCTGCTGATGTGGCGACTCCCTGTGGACTCCTCGAGCTTGTATGTGCCTTCCTGCAATGATCAATGATCTTTCGCGTCATAGACCATTCCTGTATGAGAGGATTGAGGCAGTATTGCATTGTTACAAGGTTGAAGTACCATTCAATCGAACGGAAGGACATCAAGCTTCCATTAGCCACAATTATTTGGTCTGCAAAAAGCACATTGATACCCAGCAGAAGGCGAAAAAGCATTCTACCAACTCGCGAAGGATTTGCGAAGGACCTTGCCTACGATAAGCAAAGGACACTGCCTACGCTAAATCAAGGACACTGCCATCGATCCATTGCGCCAAAATTGAGGTCATACGCAGTTCTCAATGCTTCGATCGCAAAAGTTGTTCTCTTGTTTAAAAAGCATCATAATTCCTGTGGCTCTCTTCTACAAAGCTTGTCATTGTTTCGCAAACATCCATAATTCGCCATCGTCCTTGCTCCGCCAATAATGCATCGTGGCTTGCAGATTCTCATAATCGCCATGTGTGCATGGTCAGTCCTTGCTGACGTGCCGGCTTGCTCGAAGGGCGCACAAGTCGATGGCCAAAATCCAATAGGCCCATGGAGCAGTGGTAAGCACCTTCTAGTGGTTGCATTTAGGCTCCTTGAAGATCAGTAGCTGATTGTGTGAAGAGGAAAATTGCGAGGAAAAGTGTTACTTCCAGGAGACCGACAGCAATAGCCCGAACTATCAAATGCAGTGCAAAAGGGTCTGTGGCTACGAAGTTCCGGCTTGCGGTACTTCAGTCTGCCCACCTGGGGCATACACTTGTACTCGTGAGTCAATCTTGCTTGTGTAATCCGTTGTGGGAAATGCTGACCAAGTTCTCCGTTCCAGCCGAATAGATTGTGCGAAAACAAGCGAGGCAAACTGTGTACGGAAAACAACTCTTCGCATGGCTTGTCGGTTCCGCCCGGTGTTAGTTTGCATATCCTTTGGATCTTACGTAGTCACTGTATCCCTTCCGCTCTCGCTTTACTCGTTCGTCATTCATCGGCTCGATCCCAAGACTCCAAATTGTCCATATTATTGTTCTTTTGTGTGTCGCCACCGTCATATAAGACATCATAGAGAGCTTCACAGGACTCTGCGTAACCGTTTAGCGGGCAACTCTAGACACTGAAGTAGCTCTGTCCATCGTTGGGCAGATTGCTCACCTCTACAAAATGTGCAAAGCAACGTCTTTGCGGCAAAATGAGATCTGATAGACTCTCATAGGTGTATTTCCACTACGTTTCAAAAGAGAGCCCGCAGAAAAGCGGCTGCAGTGGTATCTTGACCAAATCGGCAGCTAAACGACCAAGAAAAGAGCAATGACCGCAAACACCATGATCGCAGGTCCCAAACGACCAGTCACGCTCGCAGCCCCATTAACGCCTTCGTTGAACTTGACAGCATTGACACATCCCTCTTTACTGCCAGGTCGCTGGTTATATTCGAGACTTGATACCAGAATGCTCCTAGCACTGAAAGGCAGCGCACTGCACAATCCAGCCTCGTTTTCACAATTCCACGAATACCACGTTCCGACACTCTCATTGATACCGCCACCAGGACAGCCTGGCTTGTCGAAAATGCGCAGCCACAGATTTCCAAGTCGCTTTGGATCAGCTTCTGGTTCATTCCGATCCGCGCGCGCCTGGGTATAGAAGATTTGGCTGTAGTTGAAGGTGTCGGGAGACCACTCGGGTGCGTTGCTACCCGAAGAATTCAGAAGGCTGTACCTTACCCCATCAAATTGCATCGCCGAAGGTGGAGGGTTATCAGGTAGTGCGTATGTGATGTTCGGATGCATAAAGACGTTGTCGAGGTCCATACACACTGGCTCATCGTACCCTCCGATGCGGACGATGATTGTAGCAGATTCGTTCTGCATATTTGCGGAGCGACCACAGTCTGCCGCACTGGGGTCCGAGAACGTGATGTTCATCATCGTGTTATTCAAAACTGGAGTGGGCAATGGTGGAAGCTCATCAGGACTGGGCAACGTAAGTTGATCGAACGTTAATCTCAGGTTGAACACTGACTTGAAAACAGACATGGAGTGCCGAACGAGCCCGAGCGCTACCAGAGGCACAAATTTACCCATGATTGTTCTTCTGATGATTGATTGGAAGGCTTCGTGGAAATAGTCAACCGGGTGACAAACGTTGCAGTATGCAGCTTTCAACACTTAGTGGCATGGGCGTGCAACAGATATGCCCTGCAATTCTGTTGCCATCAATGCTAGTTTAGTTGATATTTGCTGCGGAGTTGTCGATGACATCAGAAACCAAGCGCCATGGATCGTGGGAAGGGCAGTCCTTCGGTAGCATTAGTTGAAGAACAGTTGCATCAGCTAGCTCACGAGACTTCTGCTTTTTGACTCGTCCAGCTCAGCCGAAGCGTCTATTCGACGAATCAAGCCACTCGATACTGTCGATCCGTTGGATTTGTCTCATTTTCTGCACACTATTGCACGCGTTACTAAATGCGCCATCTTCGATACTCTTGGCCTGGCACTTTGAAGCATATTTTCCGGGACCGACTCCAGTGCAGATCGGCGTTGATTTTCTCTGCCTGTTGGTGGCACAGCGAGCGACAAAGCTTATGAGATTGCAGCGATCATAGCGCGACGACGACATGTCGGGAAAGATATGCCTTTTGCGATTGAATCAATATAAATCAATCCAACATCGATTACTTGAGCGATTGCAATTCCGAAATGTCCTTCGCAGTGGTCCACATGGCAGAGAAGGATCTTGAAGCGCAGGACAAGAAGGTCAAGCTCAGGCAAGCCTTCACGTGCCGCGCCAAGGAGCCGAGGCCAAGTGAAGTCTATTCTATTGTTGCGGTGAGATCATCGATGCTTGGTTGATCATTTCATACACAGAGATGCCATTCCAGAGATGAGAGCTTCCACAAGGTGACGCCCAACATGGAAGCAAATGCGAGCTGTGTGAGCTGCATCCATGCGGCGTTTAGCCGATCCTTCGCGGTTTCCAATTGCGCCTAACAAAGAAGATGAATACAAGCACTGTGTTGGCGTCTCTGACTCCACTATCACCAAACCAAAGTTTCGTGAATTTGAAAGAGTGTTACTCCATTGCTTGGAACATGTTAATAGATGGAAGACTTCGTTGAGGCAAAATCGTGCTGGGCCACTTCACCGACCGTGCAAGACGACCATGCAGCATCGATGATTACCTCGATTGCTCCGATGCAGTCCTGGGAGCCCGAACCTATCCGAGCAATCAGTTCGTCTGCGCATCTGGAACATGGCGTTCATCAGTCGCAATTGTCAGTTGGATTCGATCAAATACAGCAGGCGGGGCTGCGAGCAGCGTGGATGACCTTGCAATCGAACCCCGAGCAAGTCACAACACCGAAACAGCGTTCAGGAACAGCGAGAAGTCTGAATAGCCTCGAGGAAGCTGAGCTGCTGCAGGATTTCCTGTCCAGCCTGCAAAATGACCAGCTTCGGGAGACCCCAGAAAGCCAGAAAAAACATCCAGCCTCCTCCGCGCCGATTTGCTATGAGCACGGTTGCAACGGACGTCGGTTTTCCTCGTTCGAAAACTACAGGCGGCATGTGAGGGAGAAGGATCCTGAGCGGACGGTCACATGTTTTCTCTGTGATGCAAGATTCACCCGCAAGAGCAACTTGATGCAGCATCTGAGTCAGTCTTGATGCAGAGCTTTGCGAGCACTCCAGCGGCAGAATGTATGGTGTCGGGGGTATTCTGAGTAGATTGTGCCAGTCTATCGAGGATGTGTGGGACGCTGAAAGGGGACCAATGTGCTTCATGTTATCGAGCATTCTCGAGAAGCGTATCAGACTACATTGACAAATGAAGGTGCTACTGCGAGGACAAAACCTTCGTGGCGATGTCTCATTTGGCACGTTAAAAAGCTCACCGACCCCAAGGTTGATACTTGTCCTGCTGATACAACAAGACTTCGTCCTCCCCACGGGTTTGCATCTTCATCGGCTCGTCGAATGGTCCCTTGAAAGTCGCAACGTTGTCTTGGATCTCGTTCCACAGAATACAAACTTTAATTCGATCCTCAGGCTCAGATTGCAGGCACTGATTGATTAGCCTCACCATAGGTACCGGCAATGTGTCTTCCACCCCGCGTCTGTACGTTGGCGGCGTCGATCCGAATTCGAATTGTCTAACCTTGGGCTTTTCGAGATTGGCTAGTGCAAGCATCACGCGGCCGAGTGACCATATGCCAGAGGCCTTCGACATCTCACGATCTTCTCCTTCGAATACTGCCTCTGGCGCCATCCAGCCCATTGTGCCCGTCCGCCTTGCAGATCGATCGAGGTTGCTCTCTAGAATCACAAGGCCTTAGTCAGCGAGCTTGATGACTGGGATCTCTGGCCAAACATCAGGATGGGGCCTTGCCAGGAAAATGTTCGCAGGCTTAATGTCTCGATGTAGCACAGGTGTGATCGCTGCTGGCTGCTGGTCAGTGTCTGGAAGACGTCCAATGTGAGCCAAGTATAAAACTGAGGCCAGGCTTTCGAAAATGCACCAGAGCAGTCGATGTGGAATATTGCTAGAAGAGTCGTCAGCACAGGACAGAAATTGCATTGTCCAGCGGAAATCTACATACTGATCCAAAGCAGTCCCTGCAGCGGTCTGTAATGTTTTTGCTTCGCGATATGCGCCTATGAGATCTTCCAGGGTCCCATGCTCAGCATATTCCATGTAGATCCTGTAGATCGTTAGCGATGTGACTTTGTTGCAAGGCACCCACTGTTGTAGAACAAAGTTTAAACCGCTTTAGTGCTCATCGTAAGGGTATTTCACTGACCTGTACATCATCTTGTCCTCGTAGACCTTTAGTTCATGGTAACGAATAACATTCTCAGAGCCCGCCACAGCGTTGAGCTTACTGACGACCTCGAACTCCAAAGGACGTCGAGCAACAATGTCTCCGAACCAGAAAGTAGCATCCTCCCAGCTGTGTTCGAGGTACGTATCTTTGAGAACCTCTCTGTTGACGTATCTGGCATGAGAGTCTATCTGGACCCACAAGGTGGCGGTGCCATAGCCTCCGAACCCAAGCTCGCCTTTGTAATACCATGTTCCAGGCCGACTTCCGTCGTATCCAATGTCTTGCGCTGCTGCTGTGCGGTCTTCCAGCTCTTCTCCAGGGCGATATGTTGTGCCATTCTCTACAAATTCCTTCTGCATCTCGGCAAACAGCTCGATCAGGTTTTCTTTCTCTCCTGCATCGCGCTCAGCCTGTATGCACTGATTCCAACTCGCTATGTCAAACTTAGCCTTTTCAAATTTGACGGTTTTTTTGACCACGTCTAGTACCTGTGTCGCGGATGCATCTTCTTCCACCGTTGGAGCTGCAATTAGCTCGTCCGGGTCGAATGTGGCATAACCGTTGACGATGCTTAGCACTCTCTCGATCTTGCGGATGTGATCGGGTGAGTCCTGTTCAAATTTTACTCGCAATAGAGCCCAGCCATCGGCCCATCGAGCTTGAGCTGGAGTTTTGCATCTGTTCTCCCGCATTCGTAGAACCAGCGTGCGATGCGTTTTCCAAAGTCTAGAGCGCCTTTGCTTCTCTTCCTGATCATCGCGTGCATCCTTGATATATTGCTCCCACTCTGACACCCGGAACAACCAATCTGGGCCATACGGAGGTGTTGACCCTCTGAAAACGTCTAATTTCATTTCTTTTTCCAGCTCACGAAGTCGGTCTCTTTCCTCTGGGAACTTTTCCGCGCGAATTGCCCATTCGGATGCCTTGAACCACGTCTCATAGCTACAAGGCATCTCCCCCGCCAAAACCTCACCGATCATAAGCTCTTGTTGTTCTTCAATCCCGACCTTTTGATCTTCATCTGCATTGTCAATAGCCTCCTGCCAACTGGTTCTCCACAGGTATGCATCGAAATCTCTCGGCTGAGAAATGCGCCTCTCAATGACATCCCCGAACATCCGGTCTCTGAGCGCAATCGTTTCATTCCTGTTGGCCGAGTCTCTGATGGCGTCATCCCAGGACTGCACATGCAAGAAGTCCTGAGGAGATATTCCGGTTTCAAGGACTTTGCTGCCCACAAGCTCGAGCATGATGGATCTCAATTCTCTCAAGCGTGGCTCGCCAATAGTCTCGCCGTTTTCGATCCTGTTTTCGGCAATATATACTTCCCATTCTTCGTCGCAGTAGATGTCGGGCTTCACGGCGGTCTGGTAGCGCTCAAGCCATTGTGCAATTCCACTGGCAGGATATTTGGTTGCCAAGTCAGTAAAGAAGGCGTGAGCCTCTCGCATATTCATGCCTCCAATAGTCTCGACTTGTTGGAGTGATTCAGTCCTTGCTTCGCTTTCCCGAGCTTCCGCAGAGTTGATTTCTGCGGCGCCACCGGCAGCAACATCAGCATCAGAAGTCATAGGGGCTGGTGCCCGAATGCGCTCATTATCTAACGCGTCAGTGGACGCAGGGCGACGATCTGCTTCAAGTGCGAAATGATCTGCGTTGGAATCGTCATTGCTCTTTTCCATGGCATCGCTGGACACCTGGACTCCGTTGCTTTGCACAGTTTCTGACCGGTCATGTTCGCTATTTTCTTGATGAGTGGGCTCATGTCCTATGACATTTCTACTTCTGGTCTGGAGATTGTTGCTGTGGTTATGGTCTGGTCTCTCGCCCTCTTTCTCCTCGTGGTTTTCGCTGTTGTCTCGTGAAGAAGCAGGGGGTGTCGTCTTTGCTGTTTTTTTTGTAGTCTTCTTCCGTTTGTTGGGCCGCGGTTCAGCTGCAGCTGGAGGACCACGACGCTTTCGATTTCGATCTCTAAAATTGTAGCGGTCCGCCATGCCTGGCGAAAATCGAGGTGTTCGTTGCGTGCATTCGTGTCCGCGCGTCATTCGAGACTCTGATGAGCATCAGACGCTTCGCCGGAAAAGGTTGCGTAGATTCAAATATCCTTTGTCCGCAGGGGTCCACAAAGAGCAAACACGGCATGCGTGCTCTAATCTTTCACCGATGGGGTGTCTAGAACTCGCTGTCCAAGTATAGAAGCTTCGACACAGTCTCTCAAGCTTCCAAAGTGCACTTTCCTCCCTACAAGGCCCGTTGCATAATGTGCGTATTTCGCCGAATTGGTCATGATACTGCTGTGCAAGTAATTCTTTTGCATAAGCGTAGGTTCCTGGATCATGCACCAGCACGTATCTGTGATGATCTCGGCGCCAAATTCCTGCAGTGTTGTCGCAATTTCGCAGGATATGATCTCCTGGTAGATCGCGCGACTGGTCGTGATCATAAGGCGGACATCATCGTGCTTCGTTCGCAGACTTTCATCGCTGCAGTGAATCAATTGAGCGAGTGTTGTGAATTCTTCAAAAGAGAAGTGCGGATTCCCAAGAGCGATGATAGTGACAGTACTTTCGTTTGCAGTATTTAACCTCGTAAAGCATTGCCCCAAGCCTGTTGGGTCGAGGCGCTTCCTCGGCATGTCCGAACGGAGGATCCAATGTTCTGGCGTGATGCCCCTAATATGGAACATGCTGGCCGAAGAAGTGGTTGCGAAAGCTGCTCCAAACGCTTTTAGATCAGATATTCTCGGCTTGCAGTCTTCAAGTCCGAGCACGAGGGGTACGAAATTTCCACTGAGCTCTCCAACGCAATAACCAAGTGTGGCCCAAAAAATATCTTCGTCGAAATTAGTGGAAACCATGGAAGGTGCCTCGATAGCAACCGACGGCAAGCGTCCTTCAACTGTATGACACCCCGCTAATGGCGCGCGACCAACGAGTGCGATGCAGACATCGATAAGATCCGGATACTTTTGCGTCTTTGCGCCCAGTACGCTATTCGCAAATACTACTGCGTTGGATTCTGCCCAGGCGATTTGTTCGCCAGATGTGGGAGCAGTATCAAGCAGGTAAGGAGCACAAGTGAACGTTGGCCTCGCTCCCATCGTGATGTATGCATTTGCCAATTTATTAGCATTCGCTGCGAATTCCTCATCGACACTGTGCCATTTCCATCGCTGCTGATCAATGCTGATCGCATTCATACTCGTAGGTACGGCGAATTTGGCATCACCAAGAGCGAGAAGTTGTTCTGCGAACATTCGGGTCGCGGGACCAGTATACAAGACTGAATCCAGATGCGCCTGGCTGATGTCGATGAGCTCAGTGGCTCCCTGAACTTTTGCGAAACTGATGATGATTTTCATCGCCCGAGCGGCAGCGTTGCCTTGTTGTCCATGAAGTACAGCATGATCGCTCGCACTCAAAGTGAAACCACTGGGACCGAACTGATCTCCCTGCAGAACATCCAATGGTGGACCGACATCGATCGGCGCAACCTCATGATGGCGACGAGTGGTAACAACTCCATTTTCAATCCGCACAAACTTTCCTTCTTTGCCTTTCAAGAAGTCAAATTCCTCTCTTTCTTGTGTGACCACAGCCGGCAACTTGTACCCAAACAATTCTCGTGCAACGATCACTCCCGCAGTAATAACCTCCTCTCTCTCCCTGAAGATTAGCGCCTTCGGTGCCGTGGCATTGAACAACATTTCCAGTATTACTGTGCTTCCCGTACATGAACCTCTGCTTCCAGGTATCGCCAGGATCGAACCTTTGAGGGTTTGGCCACAAAGATCATGATGTGCATCGATGACTTTGCCGGTGGAAGGGTCCGTTCCGCCCCAGAAACTCAGGGGGGTGTTAGAGAAGAGCAAAACTCCCGTATTGCTATTAGCCCCCTCTGAAAGTAAAGAATGGCAACGGACGTCCATGTTGGCAGTGGGATAGCGCAAATAGCATTGATCGTAAACGAGCCGGTAAGTGCTGCAAAAGTCTGGAATCTGCTCGGTCGCACTCAGTCAGACCACGGCTGGATTGGAGTATGCAGATCGTCCTCATCGAATTTGTTGGCTTGTGAAGTGTAGATGTCGGCAATTAGTCTACCGGAGCTCGGCCCGTGCGGCCTACTTCCTGTGCTCTGCTGTTTGCACTGCTCCGGGAAGCACGTAGAACAGTTAACGATATCTTTCTGTTGCAATCTAGGGTATCTCGAGGTCTACTTCCAATGCAGCCTGTCCAGCCTCGCTATGCTCAAACCCAGGAACCTCTATGTCAGAATCCGATGCTGTCGATATTGGATTCTCTCAAGCCCTCGGCTGCTCAATCATCATCATCTTTCTCTTTCTTACTTTCCTTCTCGTCATCCTGCTCCTTCTTCTTCTCCGACTTCTTCCTCTCCTTCCGCAACGCCTCTGTCACTTTATCATCCCGTTCATCCTTTGTCTCGTCCCAATCAACATCATACTCCTCCGCAACCATCTTGATCTCCCGGCGCAAGCGGTTGCCCTCTTCAACCAACATCTCCCACTTAGGCAGATCGAACCCTTTCGCGTTGTATAGTTGCGCCTGACGTCGACTAACAGTGAAGTTCATCGCGCTCTTATAGCTGACCTCTCTGTTGTGATAGAGAAACCACATGTAACCTCCTATGATACCAGTCAAACCCACCAAGTATGTGACGGGCTCCATCACATCCCAGCCCAATTCTGTTTCAAAGGTCAAATAGAACACTATTCCCCACCAGCCCACGAGTCCCGTAAAGCCAAGTCGAGCAACATTCTTCGCTCCTCGGTGTGCGAGCTCATCGCACTCCTTCTTGATGTCTGCCATGGTCGAGATTCGCTTAGAGACCTTCCGCAATCGCATCCGGAGGTAGTATGTGCGATCGTGAAAGCTGGGAACACCAACGTAGATGGGCTCTGGGGCGCCTTCGATATCGACAGCGAATTCCTTGCCTCTTGCCGCGTCTCGAATAAAATCACCAATCTCAGTCGAAGGGCTCCAGCGCACAAAGTTAGGATGCGAAGAATCAGCTGTTTCTTTTTGACTTTCGTTCTTGCGACCATCCTTTTGTGAGCCAGATATGACACCCGTCTTCTCTCGCTTGCCATCCATCATGGTTTCGTCTGCACTTTGCAACGACTCTTCCTGTTCAACTTCCTCTGCAGCTTCCCTGGCTTTTCTATGCTCTTCTCGCGTCTCATCTGGCCCCATGCTCTCTTCCATGCTGTCTTCTGCTCGGAAGGTCACATTGGGCGGCCGGGTCTTCCCATCTTTGTCCTCCAAAAAGGGTATTTCGCTCTGTATTAATCGTTCTAAGTAGCTGAGTGGTTGCTGAGGATGGACCAGCAGCGCCAGTGGTTCCACATCCTTGCGGTCTTTGTTGGTATCTCTCGTCGATAGAGGTACAATCAGCTTCAGCATCCTGCTCGGTGTTGTCAAAAGCTTTCCCTTAGTCACTGCTCCAGCACTTCGCTGTCGCGCCACGGGCGGTACATCGCTCCCATCATGCATCCAGGGGCTTCTCGCTTGCATTTCTTTCGACCTCTCCTCCACGCGCTTGAAGTGATCCTTCTCTTGCTGTGTGACATTGGTGGATAAGTTCGACGCGGGCTGAGAGTAATGGCTGTCGGGGGCAGACGCTGTATCGAATGGCTTTTTTTGCTCCCTGACTCTACAAGGATCGGTTGTAGCGAATAGTCGTTGGAGACGGAGTTGCGATGCGGTAGCTGATGTCGCGGCGGATCTCCAAGCTTCTCTCCTTGATATGAGTAAGCTCTGAGCCCGCGGCGCAGCCTTCACCACCAGCCGCGACAACAGCGGCTCCATAATGGTCGGGCTAGGGTATTCGGAGGTATGCGAGTGAAGGCATGCCGTTCATGGACGAAGGCGAGAGTGAAGTACACGCGACACAAACCAAGGATTCAAAGAATGATGTCACAGCTCGTAGGTCGATCATCGTCATGTCGCGTGGCAGTACATCGGGACAAGAAGCACATACAAGGACGCCACAACAGCCATGGCAGGAGAGATTGGGAGTGGTACACGCATCAAACCGAATAAGAAGAGTGTCAGAATCTAGAAACTCCGGCATCCCGGAGACTGGGTTGGGGCAATATAACAATCCACGCTTGTGCGCAAGCTCCAGCTTCATGATGCCTGTCCAAGCTCTTCAGCAGACTGGGAACTGGAAAAGAATTGCCGTTTCTGGTGTGAACCCGCATGTCTTCGTGGTCGCATAACTGTCGTGTAGTGCGTAAGGTGAACAATCTCAACGCCAAAATTCCTGTCATCGGTGCATGAACATGATCCCACCTAAGATCTGCAACCCAACCACCATTCCAATGGCCTTCATCCAGTTCACAACAGCGGCGCGTATGGCATCTGCCTCAACAATCAATATCGTTCCGCAATCACCAGCTTCTGTGGTGGGCAGCCCAGGCCCTACTGCAACAAGGGTCCTGCAATACTGTCCTGCATATCCTGCCGTCTCGACAGTTGTTTGGGGCTGCTGATAGTATGTTGTCACAGCTGCAGGAGCGACCACGACGGTTGTGGGATGTTGCTGATATATAGTGGTGGTGGGCTGCGCGTAGCCCGAGCAAGTCTTGCCGTTCGGACAGCAGGCGACTTGGCTGTTCGCCCAGGAGCAGTAATTATCGGCCGGACAACAGCTGAAGAAAGCATGTCAGTGTGTCCCTCAACGCAATAGTTGCCATGCTCAATGGGCAAGACAAGACTTACTAGTAAGGTTGCTGGATGTTTGTGCAGCTCACAGGGTAGTTCGCTGGACATTGTGCCTGCACTGCTGAAGACCCAGCTGCATTCCCACTATCACCGCCGCTGGATGTCCCACTGTACGTCCCTTGCCCATTAACAATCTGTAGTGATCCCGTGAAGTTTTCTACGTTTTGCGCCAGCACCAGTGTCGAGGCGGTCAACGCAAGTAGCATCGCAGCCCATACGCGCGGTCGAACAGCATCGCAACAGAAGCGCATCATCCTGGTCCTTTGAGCTCGAGCTCAAGCTTCTCCAAAAAAAGTGTCGGAGATGTTCTTCCTTCCCTTTCGTGCGCTCTGTTTGCGGATCCCGGCAAGCAATAGAGCAGCAAACACAGTGACGGCAACCTCCTCCAGCCCTTCCCAGCGCGCAAGCAGACGAGGCGATAGAGTTTCGCGACAACGAACGGCGAAAAGGTGAACGACAGGTTGGGAAGAAGAAAAGAGGAGAAAGGAATGTCGGTAGGTCAGCCGCTCTTACCAGTTTCATGCGCATCCACCTCGATCAAGGTCAGCCTTCTTGTGACGGAAGCTTGCATATAGGACTATCCCGGCGTTCCGCGGCTTGTGAGTTTCTGTTGGGCATTGGGCAGTGCGCAGTGGGCGGTGCTCGCAGGGAAGCGACCAGGCCTAGCAGATTCGTATGCTGTTTACGCGTACTTATTATATGGCTGGACGACGCCCAGTCTGACGTACGTATGTTGTTCGGTACGGGCGGTTGAGAAGTCTTCTTCTTGGGAGCTGGAGCATCCGAATATTAGATGGCTGGAGGAGCTCGAGCTTCCTGCTTGAAATCCACGCTAGTTGAGCTTTGACGCTATCGATATCGGCTTCGTCGTTGATTGGTGGCTCCAATTGACTTGTGGGCAAGTGAAATATTGATGCGGAGAATCTGCTTGCTATCACCTGCTGGATCTTCCGTGGAATTTTACTCTCTGTTACTCAACAGCTTGCTGTGCAAAGTGGAATTGTCTCTGACGCTATGATTGCCCTGCAAACATGCCGACACTGCAGAGAGTCCTCACTGCTGGCTCAACACCGCCTGCCCCCGTTGCCTCAATTCATCGTTCTCCAGCGTCTGTTGTTTCCCGCCATACACCGCGATATCGACCATGGTCGCCGCCAGCTCTTCCTTTGGAATCCACCACCCCCCAAACACAAACGACCACACAGGTTTGCATCGTCACTTGCTCCACAAAGCGAGAGACATACTCTCAATTTACGCGTCTGACTGAGAAACCACAAGCTGGCATTTTGGTCCCGCACAACCGCACCTCCACTGGTGTACACAAAACGGAATTGCTTCCTCTCTTCCAGCTTTGGCAGGATGTGGTCGGCGAAAGCTTTGGTCGCTGCAAAGGTCAAGTCATTGTGGACATCTCTGCCCGCAGTCGCGCTGCCGAGAACCCAGATACATGCTTCCGCTCCAGCAAGTTGATCCAGGACATCTTGTTCGTAATGGAGAAAATGTTTGATGATTATGGTTTTGAGTTTTGCGTCTTGTATCGCGAGTTCTCGTCGCGAAAGAACAACGACTGATGTCACGCTTGGTACAGCCAACAGACGTTGGAGGACTGCTCCGCCGATGAAGCCTGTGGCACCTGTAAGGATGACTTTCATGCTTGCAGGTTGCTAGGGATGGTGCGAGATTTAGGCTGAAAGTTCTGGGCAAGATTGTCTGAGCCAGAAGTCAAGCATTGGAATGTGGTGCGTCCTTTATGAGATGACTTGATCAATTGAGGCTTGTTTCAAGTGAGGACGCGCAGTACTGTAGCCTACAAGTGGTCGCAGCTACGGACGGATAGAGCGTTATCTGCGAGAAGGATTCACTCTTTGTGTCACTAATGTCGTCAATGGAGACGGAGGCGGATGAACTTTAAGCGCCGTGACCTTCGCTTTCGGCTGAGCGATGTCGGCTTCTTGCACTGCACATTCTATCGCAGGGTGGTAATGAAGAGTAAGTTGGCAAGCATCTGATCACGGACCCCATAGGTCATCGATAGCGGACGAGTGGAGAAGAGGACGTGGGACGTCGGCAGCTATCTACATCGTCCGCTCTTTTCATCTCGAAAAACATCCAGCCGCGATTCCAGATCGCATATCCTTCATACCGGTTGCCAGAATCGGGATTGAATTATGGCGAATCCTCGGTCCGGTGACATGAGTCGTCCGCTACATGAGCTCTCCGGCACAGAAGCTGTCTCTTTGATGAGATCTGGAAAATTGAAATGCCAAGATTATGTAAGTGCACTGTTGGCCAGAATTGACGAGCGTAATGAAGTTGTCAAAGCTTGGGTGTATCTCGACAGAAATCGAGCTATCGAGAAAGCGCAAGCCTTGGACCAAGTACCTCTCGACCAACGTGGTCTTCTTCATGGCTTGCCGGTCGGGATCAAAGATATCATTTTGACCAAAGACATGCCGACCCAATACAACTCCAAGCTCTTCGAAAACTCCAAACCAATCGCAACAGACGCAGGAGCTATTGCCGTACTACGAGCGCGCGGAGCTTTGATACTGGGAAAGACTACGACTACCGAATTCGCTGCTTCAAAGCAAGGAAATTGGCATCAGAACTTGACGCGCAATGCCCACGCGGAAGACAGAACTCCAGGAGGCTCATCATCGGGCTCAGGGGCTGCTGTCGCTGATTTTCATGTTCCAGTGGCATTGGGTACGCAGACAGGAGGAAGCATAATTCGTCCTGCGGCCTTCAATGGTTGCTACGGCTTTAAACCGACTTGGGGCGCGGTTTCCCGCGAAGGCATCGGACAATGGAGCACGACTAACGACACTTGTGGCTTTTTCGCACGTTCGGTTGACGATCTGAAGATGTTGTTGAATGCATACTGCGTAGCGGACGACATTGCCGCGCAGCCGTTGAGTCTTCCGTCTTCACGTGTCGCTTTCTGCAAGACATCCTTGTGGGCCAATGCCGGCCCTGGAACGCAGCACGCCATGGAGAAAGCGAAATCCTTACTCGCTGTCACAGGCGTCCAAATGGAAGACCTGGAGCTGCCAGAGGAATTCTCTCGCCTCAATGACTGGCACGATGTTATCATCGCGAAAGAGGGAGAAGCGTCGTTCCTCGGCGCTTACCTTACCGACAAGTCTAAAGTCGAGGACTCCATTCGCGGACATGTGGAGAGCCGGAAGAACTACACACGAAAACAACAGGTAGACGCATACGACAATTGTGCTCGTTTAAGAGCGGTCTGGGACTCGATTGCAAGTCGATATGATGTGGTCGTTGTCCCCTCCGTGCCAGATGAAGCACCGCTTGGACTGGAATGGACGGGCGATATGAGTTTCAACTCGATGTGGACTGTGCTGCATTGCCCAGTTGTACATGTTCCCGGATTTGTGGGAGAAAATGGAATGCCAGTCGGATTGTCGCTGGCGTCTGCGAGGTTCAGAGATCAGAAATTATTGGAAGCAGCTCAGGTCGTAGGTCAGCTGTGGCAGGAGAAGACAAGTGATTGATCCAGACGGAGATTCGAATTATTTGGGGCGCTTGTGGTGCAAGTGCTCAAAGAGATGCTTGAGGAATATCCTAACAACACTGCTTCTACTTCGCACTCCACGATTACGCTTGAGGTATCAGACTTCAGACCTGTCTTTTCTTACAAGCTCTGGCTTTCGAACTGGTCTGTCTCCGTGGAAATGAGCTCACGGTTCTAGTCCTGAGCAACAGATCCAAATGGATGGATGTTACTGTCGATATAACCAGATATCACTCAACGTCACTTGTCGGTCTTCGATCCCATAGGCCTCGTAGCTTGGAACGAATTGGATATACACAACACCCTGTGAACAAATTAGTATCGCTGGCAATCAGCTACGAGGTCTTTCGACGCCGAAATGCCTCTCCGCTTGGGATAAGACCAAGATCGAAAAATGGTTCGTCCATGCCAGTTGCGCGAATAATCCATGTTGCCATTACACCTGCTGTACGTTCCCGACTCCCTTTGCAACTACCCGGTTCCATTCATTCGGATCCGGATAGGACTTGTGACCGCGAGAGTGTGAGCTAATGGTCTAGTTACTACCGAAGTCTAATTTCGGGGATATTTTAAGCACCGCGTCTACGGATGCTATCTCTCGCTACGGCCCCAACGATGGCATGGCAGAGACTGGTTCTCGACGATCAGTGCGAATCACGTTGCAGCCGCTCGATCTAGACCTCGGATTACGCCTGTGAGTTCACGGCGTAAGCACTTGGCCATGGGCAAGGCCAATTTTACGTGCGCTAGTAGAAAGTTAGGGATGCGCGGGAATTTGAACACGAACGAAAGCCAGCCAGAACTGAGAATGGTTTTGTATATAAGAGACAAGAAACAGGACCACTTCCAGTCACATCAGCTACCTTATCCACTGGCTCAATACCAGACCTATCTCCTTGCTGCTGCTCAAAAAGCCTCCACAACTCCCGATCACAATGTTCGCTTTTTCCAATAGCTGGATCCTTGCCCTGCAAGTCCTGCCTGCTATTTTGGTCGACAGCTCTCCCATTCATGTCGACAACACACTGGCCGTACGATCCGCCCTTCCTGAGGATTATGCTCTTCTTATGGCCCGCCAGGGGTCATGCTTGTCCACCTACCTCAGTCCCACGCCTACCAACAACGTCGGTCTCCAGAGCATCAGAAGCACTATCGTGAATCGATCTCAAAGCACCTGGTTCATGAACAATTTCATCACCGTTATAAGAGATTAGTCTAGAACTTTCTAATATCCACGTGACCAAAAGGTACAGTAACCGCGCTTAGTAAGCGACGGTTAGTTCTAGTATATAACTCTTCACCCGACTCTTACAACCGTGCACATCGACGCAACGACCTACAGCACAGCGCGCCCTTTCATCACGATCACAATCACCAACACCGAGAGTCAAGGCAACAGGCTGTTCTTGAATTATTGGGAAGGAGCCGTCAGAGGAGATCCATACCGACAAAGGGATATTGGGGTCGGCGCGCAGTGGAGGGATAATGATGGGATCGTTCATCCCGGAAGTGTGACCCAATGCGTCGAAATCGGCTCTTTTAGTGGAACCTGGTACATCCAAGTCGAGCGGTAAACGTGCTGTTGTAGGAGATGTCTCCGAAAGCCAAGCCGCCATTGCCCACTGATTAGGGCTGACATGGTGACTGAACATCAGGGCTAGAAACTCTCATCATGCCAATAAATACAGTCAGGGGGTAGTTCTCTGTACGATTTTGCAAGAAGTCTTTCTGACATCGTCTGTCAAGCCGAATCATTCGTTCTGCTGTGTATGTTGATCCTACGCATACACATCTCACAGAGAAAGATAGTATTTGAGCCAACCTGATTAACGTAGACTCCTTTAATTACATAGCTGCGGCCAGAATAAGCTCACATAACGCGGTATGCGGATTCTTCATAATCCCTACCATATCCAGCGCGTATATCTCTGACGCGACCATTGACACCCAAATCCCCTGTCAGCACTCCAGAGAAAACATCACGATTCCCCAGCCGTCAAGCCCAACATCGGAGTGGTAAGGCAAAAATCTTAGTCATCATCCACCCATGCCCACTCATCTAAGGAAGGTACGCCCCGTCGCTCCCTCAGCCACAACCTCGACACCTCCCATCAACTCTCTCGTCCGAACTCTACAGAACCGAGCAAAAGCCCCAAAATGCCCCCGAAGTTCACCAAAATCACTCCTTCCCTCCCCGTAAGTTCGATCCCCGACGCGATCGAATTTTACACTACGAAGCTCGGCTTCCGCATTTCCGGCCGTGACCGCGACGACCATACTTGGCTCAGACTAGGAGGCGAGGATCGCGAGAAGAATGCTATGCCGGTGAATGTCTATTTGAGACGTAAGTTTAAATCACTCGAATTTCTCTGTTGACATCTTCTTTCCATTTGACTATTTGTTTTTCTTTCTTTCTATTTTGTCAAGTTGATTGTGAATGACGATTCGGAAACCAGGACGAGGATTTCCGAATATTTCCCATGACGTCGAATTTGGCAAAGTGCATATTCGGGTTGATGGAGCGGAGGATGAGTTGGAGAAATTGTTCGAGACGTTTACTGCGAATGGCGTGAAGGTTTTGGAGGAGGTGAAGGTGATGCCTTGGGGGCTGAAGCATTTCACTGTGATCGGTGAGTCTGTCAAGTGATGGATCGATGCGAGGAAATTTGGGGCGGAGCTGGGCTGACGAAACGACTGAGGACGAGTCTTGATGGAGTGAGTGGTCTCTGTAATTTGCAACTTCCGTGAAGTGAGGCGGAAAGTTTACTGACAAAACAAACAGAACATATTGAATTTCGATCAGGCGATTGCAGGATGGCAACCGCCAGCTGAGAGAGATTAACAGGAAGGTGAAGAAGGCAGCAATATGAGAGACGTGAAGTCTCCGGCACTTTGGCATTGATCGTTTCAGCATCATATATTTGGGACGCCAACGTCAAGATCGAGATCTCTCCGAGATCTGATTTCTTACACAAGAGTCTCATGTTAATGGAGCTGAGGATACCTTGCCAGGTTTGGTCTCAGCTTCCAGCATCCAAGAGCAGAGCGCGCTTGATGAGCAATGACCTTCGGAGAATGCATAGCGTCAGAGTGTGGTAGCGGTGCCGGTTGGGTAGTCAGACCGTGCCACTAGCTAGCGATCTTCAAAGGCGAGAGCAAGCATTGCACGTGAACATGTGAATTGACGCAGCGAGCGGGGTTGGAGCGAATGAGCCGCGCTTTCGGCGTGAAACTAGGCGCTGAGTTACTGTGCACTCAAGGAGCGTCTCTGCAGAAGATTCTGCACGAGGAAGATCCATGTCGTACATGCAACTTTGATCACGTGCGCGTCGGCAGTCCTGGGTCAGGCTTGCTACTTTGTAGCGCCGGCCTTCCTCTGACCAAGTTTTGACAGCTGGGTGAACTGGCGGTCCGTACGAGCGCCGCCATCTTCGGCAAGCGCGATCCTCTTACCGTGTCTCCGGAATGGGAGATGCTGGTGAAGGTGGCAGGCATCGTGGTTCGGAGCGGAATCACGAAGAGAAATTGCTTGCTTCAACTCACTCCTCGTCATATTGCAGAAGCTGCTCGACATCGGCGCGCACAGGCAGCTTCTACGCATGGAAGGAAATGGCGTGTCGCAGGCTCGTGATGTTGTGCGTGGGAGAGAAAGCGGCCAGTGTGCGATGGTGATTCTGTTGTGCAGCAGCTCCAGGTACCACGCAGGGGCGCGTCTGAGGTGCGATCGAGGGCTGGCGAAATTCGAATTGTCGTCGGTGCGCAGCGCTCAAAGAAAGTTGCCCGGCGTGATGCAGGTACGTCGACGGGGCGGGTTTCGATGGAGACCAGGCCATCGGC
>ANSM01003026.1:0-53791 GCA_000347735.1 Cercospora canescens BHU | reverse complement strand
AAAAAAAAAAGCTGGCAAATGCGCGGCCGATTTCTTGGAGGAGACATTCGTTTGGGACACAGACAGGCGCACTTGGCGCCATTCGACTCTTGGACCACACTCGCATCACTCACCAAGTTCCTTTCACCTGTCACAGAGTTTGAACGTTCTATTGCCGAGTATGTTAGGCCACGATAGCTGACTTAGCACCTTTCTCTACAGATGATGTTCGTCTCCGGTGAAACGGGGGACATTTCAGTGGAAACCACATCAATGATTGAGTCTATTGTTCAACAGCAAGTAATGGAAATGCTTCGTCGCGCCACAGAACTTGCAGGTCGCCGTGGTGTCAGGACCATCTCCACAGACGATCTCATCTTCCTCATCCGCCATGACAAAGCCAAAGTATCCCGCCTTCGCACCTTTCTTTCTTGGAAAGATGTTCGAAAGAGCGCCAAAGACAGCGACGACAAGGGTGGCGATGCAGGAGCCGGCGCGGATGACTTCGACCTTGCAGCGAATGACCCAACGCTTGGCGGCGGACCAAGCGTCGCCACCAGAACCAACAAGAACAAGAAAGCCAAAGTCGGCCTTCCTTGGGACGTCAGCAGCTTCTACTCCGAGCAAGTACCCGAACGCGAAGACGAAGAAGACGAGGAAGAGGAAGAAATGAACGCCGCTACTCTCCAACGCCTGAAACAAGCCGACGAGCGCACCAAAGGCATGAACGCAGAAGAATATCTCCACTTCTCCGAATGTCGCCAAGCCTCTTTCACATTCCGCAAAGGCAAACGTTTCCGCGAATGGGCTGGTTTCGGCGTCGTCACGGACTCTAAACCTAACGATGATATTGTTGACATTCTGGGCTTCTTGACTTATGAGATCGTGACGCTGCTGACGGAAGAGGCGTTGAAAGTCAAGGCTGCGGAAGATGCGTTGAAGAGGGAAAGCGGCGGGGATGAGGAGAAGCGAGGGAGGAAGAGGAGACGGGAGCCGGGTTTGTTTGATCCTCCGGAGGAGGCGAGGACGCCGGTTGGGATGAAGCATATTCAGGAGGCGTTTCGGAGGTTGCAGAGGCCGGATGTGAAATCGAGGTACATGGCGCATGTGCCGAAAGGCAATTGGCAGAGACCGTTGAAGTTGATATGAGATTACATTTTTGGTGTGATCGAGATGGATCGAATTGCCTGCTTTTTAGCGTCGGAGTTGGAATTACGGCTGGATTAGCGAGAGAATCTTCCGGCAACTTGAGTAGCTGCTTCACGATCGTGAAGACGAGACGCAGGTCGAACGGACGGGAAATACTTCGGACTCGCTGCAGTCAAGTGTGGATTAATCACAGCCGCAGCTTCTCACAATCTAGCTTTGGAATTTGCATTTTCTAGTCTTTCGTAAAGTCATCACCACAGTATCTTATAGATTCTCTATCAAGATGAACCTACTGGCTTCCAAGAGTGCGGCCCAATTCCTCGCCTCTGTCTGTCGCGGCCTTGACAGCCTTATCAACAATCGCAGCGAACCCAGACGCCTCGAAGCTTTCCAATGCGGCTTGTGTTGTGCCGTTCGGGCTTGTTACATTCTTGCGCAGCTGCGAAGGAGAGTCTGGCGACTCGACGAGCATCTTACCTGCGCCAAAGCAGGTTTGTGTGGCGAGTCGAGTGGCCTGCTCTTGAGAAAGTCCGAGATTTGTTGCACTGGCCACGAGGTGCTCCACCATGGCGAAGAAGTATGCCTATAGTAAAAGTCAGCCGGATCAACTCCATCGAATTGCGAATTAGAAACTTGCCACTTACCGGACCAGACCCACTCAACCCAGTCACCACATCCAACAACTCCTCCCGATCAACCCACTCCACAGCTCGACTAACACTCTTCAACAGCGCCGTCACCTGCTCCTTCTGCTCTTCACTAACGTCCTCCCCAGCATAAAGCCCACTCGCCCCCTCCCCCAGCAAAGCGGGCGTATTCGGCATAACCCTCACAATCGGCAACGACTTCCCATCCTTCGACTTCGTCCAACCGCGAATACTCCCCGCCGTGATCCCCGCGGCAATCGAAACCAACACCGGCAAAGCATTCTCAGACTGGAAAGCCGCAGAAGCGAGTTCTTGACAGACGGTCTCAGCGACTTGAGGTTTGACGGCCAGGATGATAAAGTTTGCGCCTTGGGCGGCTTCGACGTTGTTGGTTGTCGTGTTCACGCCGAGATCTGCCATTTTTTGCCGGTTGACTTCCCAGGGCTCTGAGACGGTTATGGAGGATTTGGGGAAGGATTTGGACACCAGGCCTGAAATGATGGCTGCGGCCATGTTGCCGCCTCCTTTGGTGAATGTCAGTCATTTGCACCTTGTGGTTGGGGCAGATTTGAGAGAGAGCGGTTTTTCATACCAATGAAGGAGATCTTCTTGGTTTGGAGATCAGATCCCATTGTGCTGGGTCTTGTGGGATTTGTTATGGGATGTCAGAGATTTATAAAACAGAGTGACCGGTTTGCAGTCACAGGTTTCATGGTTGTGGCATTGAGTTCAATGAGCTCGGTATCGGTCCGCTATCGGATGCCGATGATATCCGCGCTCTTGGCATTTTTGCAAGACTGTTGAGGTGAAGCAGTGAAATAAGAACAGGCACTTTGACACAAATTGAGTCGACGCGCAAATGGATGCCGTAGTCGCTCTTCAGGCTTTCATGCGCACAGCCGAAGTCCTCGTCCAAGGCAGCCATGGGAGGTGTGGAGGTGATCAGCTACCCCTCTTTCGGATGATCAATCTACAGTACGTCCAGGGCACGGTGATGGCGACGTGATGTAGCCGGTAGGTCACACAAGGTCTCGTCTATTTCTCACTTCACATTGTGACTATCTGACCTGCACCGAGAAATACAGCGATGACTTCTCAAGGCCGACCAACGCAAACCCGTGGCATCTTCCACAGCCTGCCAACTTTTGATGAATCAGTCAGCGGCAAAACAGCCATCGTTACAGGCGCAAATGGCATTTCGGGATTCCATACCATGCGAGCATTGCTCGATAGCCCCGAACGCTGGGCCAAAGTATGGGCAGCAAGCCGTCGACCCCCTCCGGCTGAGATGATGGAACTTCTGCCAAAGGAAGCTCGCTCTCGGGTTGAGCACGTAGCTTGCGACTTCTTGTCAAGCCCAGAGGATATCGCTAAGCAGCTGCAAGATAAAGGTGTTACGGCGGATTATGTTTTCTTCTATTCGTATGCCCAGCCAACGCCAAAAGAGGGCGCTCCTGTCTGGAGTAATGCTGAAGAACTGGTAGAAATCAATGGTATGTATCATGGCGGGCAAGTCGCTTTTGTTCAAGCTAAGAAAATAATGTCAGCGTCACTACTTCGAAACTTCCTTGGAGCGCTTAAAATCAGCAAGATCACCCCAAAACGATTCCTGCTTCAGACAGGTGCTAAGAACTACAACGTGCATCAAGGGCCTGGGCGCACCCCGTACGTTGAAAGTGACCCGAGGAGCAATGTAGCGCCGAATGTCAGTACTATGGGCTGACACGTTGGAGCTGCTGCATGTCACTAATTGAAATCAGTTCTACTATCCTCAAGAAGATCTTCTCTTCGACTATTGCAAGAAGAATGGTACAGCATGGAACATAATCTGTCCGGCGTGGGTCATTGGTGCAGTCAACAATGCTGCCATGAACGCATTGCATCCGATCGCCATATATGCAGCAGTCCAAGCCCACAAAGGCGAGAAGATGGAGTACCCAGGCGCATTAGTCAATTGGCTAGCGCCTGTGGAGCACAGCACTGCCTACCTGACAGGCTACCTTTCAGAATGGGCCGTTTTGGAGGAAAGATGTGCCAATCAGAAGTTCAATGCGAGTGATACCTGCCCTCTACCAAACAATCGCCTGTGGCCTGAAGTCGCACGCTGGTATGGCACCACATCGGTCGATCGACCGGAACTCGATGAAAGCAAAGTTACAGTACTGGACCTTGGGCAGAGTGAGATTCCCCTCGGATATGGTCCTGGTTCCAAGGTATCTTTTGCTTGGATGCTCCAAGAATGGGCAACGCGGCCTGAAAACCAGCAGGCCTGGAAGGAAATTATGCAGAAGCACAATGTTACCCACAACCCGTTCGAGGATGTGAAAGCACACTTTGAATGCGGCGAAATGGTCGTCTGGTCAATCGCGGGTGCGTTGAGCATGAACAAGGCAAGGTACTTTGGCTGGACGGGTCACGTGGATACCTTGGAGAGCTTGTTCATGGCCTATAGCGAGCTGAACAAGATCGGAATGCTGCCACCGCCGGTCGTCGATAAGGCGAATCCGCTGATTTAGAAACAATGCAAGAACGAGGTTTGGGTTGACTTTCGCTGCCTATACACAGCCGAATCTCACATGTGGAGACAAGACAGGTTCAGTGATCCAATCCCTGTCTATTCTCCAGATATCTCAGCTTGTTTCCTGACACCCGCGTTGCCAGTCTTTCTTCTTCACCAGTCCTCTTGAAGATGTTGGGCATGGCATCGTTCTCATCGTCAATGTCTCTGCTAAGCGATACAAGCTGAGTCATCTCGGAACGTAAGCGATGCAATTCGTTGTTCAGGCGCTGTTCCAGGAGCACAATTTTGGCGTTCATGGCTGCAATTTCGCGACCGTGCCTGTCAACAAGGTCCTGTAACTGCACTGCAATGTTTTCCAGCTTGGCGTTCATATCACTCATGCGTTGGACTGCCGTTACATCTTCATACGCCAGTTAGCCACAGATCTCATGAAGGATTGCAAGACATGGATCTACCTTCATCCGCCATTTCAGTCTCTAGAACAGGTACCGAGGAATGATGCTGATCTGATAACTGTTGTTTAGCCTCGTGAGAATCGAAGTCTTTGGGTCGCTGCCAGCATTCGCGGGGGTCACCCAACTGCTCAGAATGCTCACACCACGCCTATGTGTTCTCAGGGAAGGTGGTGATAAGAGATCCAGCGTGCACCTAGTGCAAGGTGTTCATGAATCATGACAATCACAGCGTTCATATGTATTATGATCGCAGCAATCATGAGGCTCTTGTTTGCCCGATCAGATGTGGCTGACTTCGTACAAAATTCACGGACACCACCCTCGACAAACATGTGATCGTACGGCACAGGATTCAGCTGACCGCGACAGCATGCGGCAACATTGCATGATGCGTTCAGAACAGCATAAAGGTGGCCTTTGGCGCGCCCAACTCTTCTCGTCTTTCCATGCAAATCACGTTCTATCATACCACCCGATCCTCAAGTCGATCAGCATCAGCACTTCACTATTCAAGTACGGGTATACAGAATTCTTTGAGTATATCAGCCGTTACCAAGTCAACAGCAGCAATGGCACCTCGCCGCAGACGGTAAGTCCGTGGACGTCTTGATAACTTTCACTATACTGAGCTCGACGCAGTCTTTCCGTCAGCTCCAGCTCCGACGAGAGCGGTGTCTCCGTCTCCCCCTCTTATCATTCCGCCTCGTCTACCGATGATGCACCGACTGCCGCGCAACGCGTCTTTGTAAGCCGGCAAGCACTGATCAGACAGCTCAGCGAGGCATTGAAAGCCTTCGTTGACGATGATGACTTCGACATACAAGAGTGGGAGCTCTACAAAGCTTTCGCAAAGTATATCGGCCGCACTTTTAAGGCAGCGGGTGATGCTGGCTCCGAGGTGTATGTCGCCGTTGCCAGATATTTCAAGATTCGGTACAAACTACTTGTCGCTGAGGTCGAACACCTTCCAGAACGACTTAGCCTTGGAAGCGAGAGCGCTCTGGAACTGTGGAGGAAAAAGCGCGACGCAGAGGATCAACTCCTCGATGTATTGATCAGAAAAAGCGATGAGAGCGATTTCCATGTTGCGTTCGGGCTGTTTCAAGAGACCAACTCAGCTCTCGATGGGATCGTCCGGCAGACTCAGAGATTGCATGAGCTTCATACCAAAGCCGGCCCATTGAACGGTAATCATCGTCATGAGTCCTCTCGCGATCGGCCGCGTACCCGCCGTTCCACGTCTGAGAGTTCGCATCTTGGAGACGTCTTCCCCGAATATTTCAACTCGCTCATGCCGCAACCGCCGGCCCCACTCTCGACTCTCGCTCTACCGGCCTATGGCGTGCCTGGAGGTTCGGAGTCCTACCCATGCCATCATCCTTTCCACTCTGCGACACCCAGTCAATTCCTCTTTGGACCTCGTAACCACGTTCCGCGTCGTGGTGATACACACAAGACACGCAAAAGCACTACAAAGCCGAAGCGGACGGCTCGACAATCGAAGTTTGTACCCAACGAGGCTCTTGATAGCCCGTCGCCGACCTCTCCAGTCTTACCATCAACTCCAACTTATTCCGACGGTGGTGTGGCACTCACTCAAGATTCCGACCTTGCATATGGAAGCGATGACCAGAGCAGTTACATGTCACCTGTGACTAAGCAGCGTGAGAAGAGTCCTGAAGCTTCCAACAAGCATGTTGGCAAAGGCAAAGGCAAACAGCCTGCTAGATCAACCAACCTGGGACAGGAGGGAAGGCGCAAGCAACGCAAGTCTGACGAAGAGGAGATCAATCAAACCAGAGCCACGGGTTACCGATTCGGCCAACGACTCGGACGTGCACATGCCGGCCAGGAGGGATCGACTTCAGGTGAGGACGTCTAGTCTGCGACACGCAGAATATGAGGCGAGCGGTGACGATATGTAAGGGGTCACGAAGAACCCATGTGCGACGTGGAACGAGTTCCATCCTTCCGGCAACCTGCCGTTACGTAAAGACGTATTCGGAGTGGATTTAGAAATCTCAACTCAACCGACATGTGTATCTATAGCCATCCCAGTCGATAGAATGACAAATGGAATCTGCAAGCAGGAAATAGAACTGCTTTCCAATTGTCTCATCTCTTCCCCACCCACTCTCTCCTCAATCTCCATTTCGCGCACTGCTCTGACCCACCGATTCAATCCCATCATCCCACCAAATCACTTCGGCTCCATCCCCACAATCCAACTCTTAACCTCCTCGTAATCTTTACAAACATGCTTCGCATTCCACCCATCACTCCCCTTGATCCCATCCGGAAACGTCGTCGCCGCACCCTCCAACGCCGTATCCCCGCAACACATAATCCCCTGCCGAATATAATCAAAACAATGTCCCAAATGCCACGAATGGTCGTGATGTTTCCCTTCGTTCATTTCCATCTGCGTCCCAGTTTGATTATGATTCGCCACCTTCTCGGCCAGATCGTTGTAGGCATCCATGATGCTCCGGAGACAGTGGAGTTGGTGCGCCATGGAAGTGTCGACGAGATTGTAGCCGCCGGGTTCGAAGTTTGGAGGCGCGAGATCGGGGTAGCGTTTTGGGTTGTAGTCTGCGATGTTCAGCAGGCCGAAACCGTCGGGAGCGAAAGTGCGCCAGAAGGCGTCTGTGGCGGTTTTCTGGTCCGGGTGGCCGATGCTGGCGGTGGCTTCTTTGGAGGGGTGGAAGAGTTGGATGCGCTGGGTGAAGCGAGGCGCGAGGCCGTTGACGTCGCCGGTGTGTTGGTATCTGTCACCTCGGAGGAGCTGCGCCACGAGAATGATGATTGTGATGCTGAGGATCAGGTTCAGGATCCATGGGAAACTTTTCTTCCACGGCTTTGCGTTGGAGTATTTCTGTAAGCTGTAAGGCTGCTCGGGTCCAGCTTCATTTTCTTGAAGCAGGCGTTCTGAGTCTTGCGTTTTGTGCGTCGCCATCGTATGCGACAAGCGCTTGCTGGAGGAATCAAGAGAATGTCATACAGAGATGACGTTGATAGACCGAGATGGCGTGGACAATCTTTCAACTTGTGGTAACATACCTGTTTCGTCAGCTCTTGTGCACTTTCGCTACAGATTCAACTTCTTTGTTAGAAGTTCAGATTCTCGACTTGGAGAATGAAAGAAGTGGGACTTGCTGCGAATGAAGTCTATTGACATCTTCTTTCGGCAGTGCCGCTTCAGACACGCCCGCTTCGCAAAAGTTGTATTGCCTCATCTAGTAGCGACGCTTCAAACGCCATCATACACTGCCGTACCACAAAGCCCTGATCACTCATCGTCATCCGTGTACTTGGTAGAAAACTTCACCAGCGAGCTGAAATCCTCCCACCCTAGTACCCGGCTTTTGCCCCTAACCTTCTCCCTCTCTTCAGCATCGAGATCGGTCCCGCATTTGATTAGCCAACTCTGTGGTCTCAGACTGAAATGTCCGTTTTCGCGAACTAATTGAGTCCGCTCGGCCTTCTTTCTCGACCGCACATCAAGCTCTTCCGCACTAATAGGTGGCTCAATCTTCGACTGACCCTGTTCGACCAACGCATCTACTCGATGTTCGCGGTGCTCAAGTATATCAACATCGATTGTATCCAATGCGACGATGCGATACACATGGATAGCGCGCTCCTGACCAAAGCGTCGAACACGCCCGATCGCCTGCGCCATCGTCGAATTATACTTGTACTGCGTGCGTTGCAGCAGAGGACTGAGGAAAATGACATGATTGGCATTCTGCAAATTAGAACCGGCTGCAGTCTCGTCTGCTGCATTGAGAACGATGACCGTGTGCTTGTCTTTAGACTTCGCAGAGTCTCGGAAGGATTTGAGTTGTGCACCGGCTTCACTAGCATGATGAACAACGATGCTAGAGATTCCGTACTGTTTCAGTGCAGTCTCAACTTGCTGGAGCTGCTGCTCGAATTGGACGAACAGGATGGCTTGCTCTGCTTGCCTTTGAGCTTTCTTCAGCAAATTCATAGCGGCCTCAATTTTCGCCCCATATGGCGAGGGCGTCATCCGCGTGAGGTCACCCATCTTGCTAGTCCAGAGCAGATGATGCGGCTGTACTGGATTGGAGCACCCTTGAGCAAGGCAGTTGGTTGCGGCATGGTGCTTGTTCTGCTCGTGACAAGGTTCGCACACGAGGTGGCCGCAGACTGCAGACAGAGCATATCTTTTTGGCTGCTGACTCTTGCAGGCTGGATTCTCGCATCGTTTAGCCTTCCTCCCTGTCCTAGCATCATCCTGGAGCTGCTTCGCCGCAGTAAGATAGCGCAGTGACCTGCGTTCCATCAACAGTCTTGTGCACAAAGTCGAGAGCTTGTGCGTGACCGCTTCTTCTGCAGCGCCGCTCTTCCGTCGCCCAGCTGAGTTGATAAGCCCGACGACCTCGACGATAGTCGAGCTATCCGGCAGTCCACCCTCATCGAGTGTTTGAGTCTTCCATTTCTGGTATCGCTCGGCCTCCTTCTTGCGGGCCTGATACGCTACGTCCTGTATCTCAGCACGGAGCCCGGCAATGTTCTTGCTGCATGATCCCATCAAATCGTCTAGGATAGAGAAGTCGATCTCAGATGTTTGATCGACGAATGCTGCTGCTTTGGACAATGCCTCCTCAGCTGTATTCGATGTAGACACGGCTTCGTTAAGCCGCTTGTTCCGATCGGTAGCCTTTGATTTTCCAGTCGATTTGATACGCATTTGCAGAGTGTTCAGGTGCTGGGAGAGCTCTGTATATAACAGCCTGTGCTCAACATCCAGTTCCACGGGCACAAGATGATCGCGGTACTCAATCTTGCCAAAATCACCGATATTCTGGCGAGCGAAGGTAGACAGAAAGCGTTGATGGAGGGCGTGAATGCTGCGATATTTCGTTGGTGAAGGCAGCTGTCGCCACATAGAGTCAAACTGCTCAAAGCTCGACATCTCTTTCTGCAGTGTTTGGCGACTTGAATTCTTCATTACAGCGGCGTCCATTGAACCAATAGGAAGATTCAGCCCAAGAAGATGCGCCATTTGGGATACTTGGTAGAAGTCCTCGATAGCCGGCGTTCCTGACAGACCCCAGCGTTTATCTGCTTTTAATGCAGCGGTGGCTGCATACACATTCGGTGCGTAATCATGAAATTCGTCCACGATCAGCCTGTTAAAGAAGAACATCTCAAAAAGTGGCTGATCAACACTGCTAGTGTCGATAGTCTTCGGAGCAGCTTCCTTTGTAAGCTGAGTAGCCGATGATTTCTTCTTCTTGTTGTCCACATAGCCTTGACCACGATGTCTTCTCGACGGGACAGCCGCTTGGAATTCGTCGCTCGACACGTTCTCGCTATACCGCGACTTGATGTGGCTTCTCAGATTCGACAACCCTGCGTGCTGAAGGATAGCCAGATGCTCGGGGATTTGGTGCAGAGCATGTGCACGCCATTCCGCGAGGGCACGGCCTCTAGTTGCTACTGGCCCAGGGACAGCTGCAAAGGACGCTATGCGGTCGATGTAGGCTTCATGTGTAAGCACATCACGGTTGACCACGATAATTCTCGCCTCGCGAAACTTCTGGATAGTATGCTTTGCGAGGTGCGCGGGTGCCTGAATAGCAATGACTCCTGTTAAGCTTCCAATCTTGTCGCGGACTTCGTCCACCCACTGCTGCACCAGAGACGCTGGGCACACAATCAAAGTCGCTGCTGTCGTATAAAGGCCAGCTGGTGCTCTTGTCTCAAGATCTGCGATGGTTTCCTCGCGTATTTGGGACTGCGTATGGACAAGTGCAAGGCTTGTAATTGTTTTGCCGAACCCAGGGTGATCCGCACATATGCCGCCACGGATAGTGACCGTCCCGCGCGCTTGCACTTGAGCGAGCCATCCTGTTTCCGTAAGGAACTCCTCGGATTCTTCTAGTGCAAAGCGTACCCCTTGTTCTTGCTGGACCATCCACGCTAGCGATTGCTGCTGCTGATGAAACAGATCGACCGACAGCCCGACTTTGCCTTCAAAGGCTGCACTATCCTCATTCGAAGAGAGTTGGAGCTTCTTGAAAACAAAAGGAGTGCTGTCAGCACGATGAAGGAGACGCCATGAAAACTGGACGTTACCAGCGTCGCCGGGCAACCGAGCGCCAGCGCGGTGCGCGAGAGTCACCACATTGAACCCGAGACTAAGCTCGAAGCCATCTTGACCGTGATGTCTAACAGCAAGTGTTATCGGCGAAGGTCGCGTTTTCATAGCTTGCTCGTATTTCGCAGCACTTGGCACATCTTCGTAAGGGCTTACTTCGCCTCCACTTTGCATTGCCCACCGCACCTTTGGCTGACTTGGTGCACAGTGCTCGCATCGACTTAGAGACGAAGAGATGGAGATTGGGTGCCAAACCTCACTGGGAAAGCAGCGACCTATAGCTTCCAGGACCCAGTGATGCTCGGAGAGGAATTGCGACTGAGCTGTGGCAGACGCGAGGTCCCTGTCGCTGCTCACTGAGCCATCCTCTTGTACCGCCCGAAGCAGCTGCACCGCTTGTGTGCAGTCTGCGTGTGCCAAAACTGTGTCGAAGTCTTTCAGACGAAGCATGTGGAGCCCAGCGTCTGCCGCGGTAAGAAGACTCTCTGATGTGACCTTGAAAGAGTCGCTGAACATAAGGGTTGGGCTTGGACGTTTACTGCCCGTTGAGCGCTTGCTGCTGCCCGGACAAACCCATGGTCTCCAGTCGGCGGAAATGCGTGCGACGACTGATCGCTGCTCATGATACTCGATGCGCTCGAAGTTTCTCGAGAAGACGAAGCAATCCTTGTCTGGGTCGCCGGTACGTGTGGGATCCAGAAACAAGAATAATGGTTTCAGCGGATCGAAGCCCCTTTCCCCTTCGACTTGTTTGAAAAGACTGTCAGAGGCATTTCCACACCGGGGAAGGTGCTGATATCTGCCGCTCACAGGGGGCAAACTGTCGTTCGAACGGGCCAAATCATCATCCTTGACGCGAATATCCAGGAATTCAGGAACGGTGTGGCCAGCGAATTCCAACATGCCGTTACGAGCCCACCACGAAGCCTTCTTGCCCGACTCTTCCATCTCTAGATTCACATGTTGAACTCCAGGCACGCGGAGTTTCCACTCGTCCCCGAAGAAGTTGGCCACGATCTTGGCAGTGGCAACTGGCGGCTCCAGTTCAGCGCGTTGTGGACTATCGCAGCTCAAGTCCTTAGGCATATTCACGAACAATCGCCACTCCGCAGAGTCGCCGGTAAGCACCAGATCAAGACGTCCACCACTGCTTGTATAGCTTGCGGTCCAGCATTGTGTCTGTCTAACAGACTGGAAGTAGAATTGTTGTCCAATGGCGTCGACCTTCTCTTGGTAGTATGCACTGAGTACAGCACCTTGCCATGCATCGCGAAACGAGAAGTTCAAGCAGAGCGGGAGCGTGCGACGTAGGAACGCCTCGAAGTCGTTCGGTGCAAGTCTGCCTTTAGATAGCATAGAATCTTGCTTATACTTATGCTCAGGATTCCCGGCACAAGCTAGACATGCGGTGTGACCACAACAGGTACACTTTTGAATAGGCTTCGTGGAAATCTTCCCTGCAGCTTCGCAGATGCATCTTCGGGTAGCCTGCTCTGCTTTAAGAAGGAATTGCTTGAGGTCCATGCTTGCACTGTCGTTATTCTCTGAAACATTCGCCATGTCCCCCGTCACCATTTGCACTTCAAGTGTAGGCACTTCCTCAGGCACGACGAGTCGCCTGGGTCTCTGTATCGCATGACGGCCAGCAATTATCGCAGCCAAGATGGCAGGCCCAACGACAGTAGTCGACATTGCATTGCCGGCGAGGTCCTGTATGTTTGCGGGTGTCTCGGTGGTAAACGAAATTTTATCCAATGGTAAGCCTTGAAGCCTAAGCATCTCCTCAGGGGTAAGCACACGGCCAGCGTCTGACAGAAACGGCATCATAGTAGGCGTGATGCAGCCAATAACGCCAAACGCGCGATTGTCAGTCTCAAAGTCCACGTTCTGTGAGACGTCCCATATTCTGGTCTTGTAACGTGCATCGTAGAATCCATGTGATGGTAGCGCCTTTCGCAAGACGGAAATGTCGAGAAGGTCGTAGACTCTCTCCACCATTCGAGAGTACCAAGCAGGATCTCCGCCTTCCGGCACGAGAAGAGAGCCGCTTTCAGACCAATGTGTAATAGGCCGCTCGTTGCCAAGTCGCAAGTCGTGGCGGAGTTGGGTATGCCGCAGTTCGCATCTTGTCCAGTCGACTTCACGCGTACGCTGCTCATCTTCCTTCACGTGTCTTTGCGACATAGCCAAGCTGGAAGGCAGCAGGAATGAAGACGCCGGCGAACTCGCGGGCCGGCGGAAGTCTGCCATTAGGTCTGTGCAGCGCTTTCCAGCGCCTGCTAGTGAAGTTCTTCCGTGAGAGTCGAAACAAACCATGTATCCTCGCTGTCGTGTCTGCGGCAGGTAGTAGCCTTTTGTATCAACTAGTACACCACCAGTCTCATAGCCAATCTTCTGATAGTCCTCTAGCATCCTGTCCCAAGGCGCACCAAGTACATTTTCTAGCACAACAATTGACGGCCGGGAAGCTGTGCAGTATGCAAGTACAGCTGCATATGTGTCACCAGATTCGCCGCCCTGGTCGACGGTCTTCTGGCGGTTGTTCAATCGCGAATAGTCGACGCAAGAAGTGCCTGCAATAAGCAGATCCACGTCTTTTGGAACGGGCACCTTGCTGCCATACGCAGTTGTCGCCATTGGCGTCTCATCGTGGACAACGCTGGTCAACTCTGTGATATCACGAAAGATGATTGGTGGACGAAAGTTGCGCTCAATGTACGCTTGCTTGAAGGGAACGATTTCCGCCGAAAAGAGGTGTTTGATCTGCAATTTTGAAGAGCCAAGGCATTCCTGAAACAGCTCCAGGCTGAGCAATGGACTCTCGGTTCCAGAGCACATGGTAGCGGTCCTCAATGGCCCAGGCAGGTCATCCAATGCTTTTGATAACCCCATCTCGAGGCCCTTGCGAATAATGTCGTCAAAAATTTCTCGTGTGTTCGAGAGTGGCGGCAGACTAGGTAACAGACCGGTGCCCTGTCCATGCTGAGCGCCAGAGAGTTTGACCATGTTCAGCGCTTTCTTTCGACCAGTACCTCCGCCCTTTGCATTGGCCTTTGCCGAGTTGGTGTTGGATTTGACCGTCAAACGTTGAACGGCTTTCTTCGGCATTCTCTTCGCAGGCGATGGCTCACCTTCTTCACTGGGGCAGGAGTCGCTGCCTTCTGAAGCAACATGTTCATCCTTACTCGAGACATCGCTGTCACTTGAGCTGTGAACGGTGAAGTCTGAGTCGGACGCCTTCTCCCACGACGCCCTTGCCTTTGTCTTTGCCATTGCCATTGCCTTTCGCCGTGCCTTAGGCTGTAACTTAGTGGGTCTCGTTCTTGTAATTTGCGAGGGTTGATGCAGCTCATCCTCACTGATGCTATCGTCCTTTTGCATGATTAGACTGAACGCATTCCGGCCGGAGAATCGCGGAAATCTATCACTCGAACGGGACAAAGCTGTGGCCTTAGAAGCAGGTGCTGTGGCCATGCGCCGCTCTGCTTCAGAGTGAGGCAGAGTTTGGTCAGCAGACTTGGGGAAGTATTCCCGAATGTTGCCGTTGCGATGTGCAAGAGGCGTCTTAGTCTCGCTCTGGTTCTTGAACGTCGAAGAAGATCGCTGTTCCTTTCGGGTCTTTCTAGAAGGGCGCCAAATGACTCCGTCCACCCAGACTTTCGGTCGCTTCAGTCTTTGCTGATACTCTTGGGAGGTCAACACCCTGAATACCTCTCGTGGTACTGCCGAAGGAGCCTTTGAGCTGGGCGGGGAAGGGTGATCGTTCTCCTCATCACTGGAAAAGTGGATCGCTGTCTTGGGATGTGTGCGCTTTTGCCGCTTTTTGGAAGCAACGACAGTGGTGCTTCCATCATCGTCGCTCAAGGTCAGATCGATGACAGACGCAGCCTGTCTCTTGCGTGCCATCGCGACAAGAGTTGTTCGCGTCGCACATTGGAGCTCGAAATGATCCAAGTGAGGCCGATGACTAGGGATTAATGGTTTAGTCCAGGTGCATAGTGAGTCGCGGTGATTTCGAATGCTGTGTCGCCAAAGTTGTCGTCGGAATGGTGGTATACGAAAAGTTGCATGTGGTTCGCGGTGGAAGACGCGACGCGCGATGCGGACCCTTGTCGCCTCTGCCAATTCCGAACCAACCACCCTGCACGACAACGGTCGTGCATCCGGTAAACTCAATATCAGCCACAACATCTGTAGACGCGGCTGCGGCCGGAGTGAGCCTCATCCATGGTCGTGATGTAGCATGGACCGCAGCGAAGATGCCGATATTGTAAGACAACATCCTTCCGATGCGTCATTCTGTGGAGTTCGGCGCTTAATGAACGGTTGTGGTTGCTGTACTGTAGGAGAGCAGAGCTCAATACCCTTGGTATGCCAAGACTATATCCACTTCATTTGCAGTTCCCTTACATGATGGATATGAAGTGAAGCACGATACAGCGGAAATTGGGTTCGTCAGCTCACTTGGGAACGCACTCAGAGCTAGGTCGGGCGTGCAATCGAGCATGTCTTCAAGAACATGCAAGCTGAAGAATTGACACAAGACATATATCAAAATATCACGGATCTATTTCCTGATCATCCTGATCCAACTCATTCAGCTCATCTTCTTTCTTATTCAAACCCCGGAACCAAAGCCAAAAGATCCAACTCGCATCCCCGCAAAACCCGGACAAAGTGAGGTACACCCACAAAAGCGTAGGATCCTTCGCCCAGGGACTGATAAATCCTCCCAACGCAGCACCACCTGCATTCGTAAGCAAGAACAGGCTCATAATAAAAGACTTCATGCTCGGGGGAGCTTTGGTATAGGCGTACTCCAGCCCGGTGACTGCCGCGAAGATCTCGCTCATTCCGATAAGGATGTATGAAGGAGTTTGCCAAAGTACATTCACTTTGTTCGGCATATATGTGCCGTCGTCTTTGAGACCGGCTTCGCAGTTCATTGGCGCTTCGTAACATGGGCCGCTCAAGTAAATGGCTTTCTGAATGGCGGCAGCCCATAAGATTCCTAGCGCTGCGAAGAGGAAGCCGAATGTGATTCGTGTGATTGGCTTGAATTTGATTCCCAACCGGCGAAGACCAGGGTACAAGATCTTGTCGCAGAACGGGATGAAAATGATAATCGTGATGGGATCGATGTTTTGCATAATGTCGTTCGGGATGCCGTGCAATTCCATTTTCCCAGCCATGGACACGAAGTTATTAAGCATCTGCCCATATGCCAGCCAGTAGATTGGGAAGAAGAGGAAGACTTTGCAAGCCACGAGCGCCCTCTTTACCTCCTCTACAAACACACCATCCCAGTCGACGCTTCCTTTGGGCTGGAATTGAGGCTTCGCGGCGTCCATATCTCTCTTCCTTAGCCCGATAAGGCAGACTTTAATTGCCTTTGGTATGATTGATCCGGCAGGTGGAGTGTGGACGTATTTGTCTTTGCCGGAGACTAAAATCCCGAAACCGACCACGAACATGCACAGACACAGCAGATATGCAGACCAGAATCCTAGTCTCGCCTCCATCAGGGTCGTGGCTATCGGCGAAAGGGAACCAATGTTGATGCAGAGGTAGAAGATCATGTAGATCCTCTGGATCGTCGCAGCCGGATCCACGATGACTCGTTCTCCAGATTTTGTCGTTCGCACGAAAAGCTTCGTATTTCTGTACTGTTCCGCAATCATGGGTGAAACATTACTCTTGATACCACCTGTAGCCAGACCAATGATAACCTGATCGCGAAAAGCTCAGCTCCAGTCCATCGCCGCACGCGGAATTAACAACTTTTCGCATGCACACACTCCAAACAGAAAAAACAAAACAAAAAGACAGCAAAACCACGCACTTACCATAGCAGCAACCAGCCCCGGCATCGCCAACCCCATCTCAATACTCATCGGCAAACTCGTAACAAACAACACCGCCACACCAACAAGATACACAACCGCACTCCAAAAAATCGTGCGATACTTCCCCCACATCTGATCCGCCACGACAGCGCCAATCACCGGCGTGACATAACACCAAAACTGAAACAGATTCGTCAACGCCGTCGCGCCACCCTGCCCCAATCCGATCGCGCCCGGCAGCCCATTCGGATCATGATACTTGTTCGAAATGTAATTCTGGAAGGGTCCCGAGAGGCCGTAGTATGTGAAGCGTTCGCAGAGCTCGACAATGGCGACGAGGAAGGCTGCCCAGGGGAGGGCGTCCGGCACGCGGCGGAGGGTGAGTTTCTCGTGGGGGGTGGGTTCTTCTTCGAGGATTTCGTCGGATTCGGCGATGGAGGGGAGGCGGATGTGGAAGGAAGATGATGACGTGGGATTTGCTGTGGTGTCGCGGGATTCTACGAGCTCGTAGGCGCCGCGGGAGGTGGGACTTGCGGCATCTTTCCTCGCGGAAGACGTGGAGCTGAAGAGGCCCATTGTGGAGGCGGGGGAGTGATCCGTATTCGTAAGCTGCTTTTGGAGCGCAGAAGTGCCAGGCCAATCCTCTACCAGTATTCGTCCATGTTCGAAGTCAAACAGAGCAGAGGTCACAACAAGATTCCAGAGTTCATGTTTGAGATGAAGTCCGGTGGTTGCTGACTACTTGTACGTTCAAGGTTCAAGGCTGAGTGGTCAAGGTTCCAGGGCTCTCGGCGGTTCGCCAAGGATCCGCTAAACAAAGCGTACGAGGCGGACATTGGACGTTCGGGCTTCGAAGCTTATTGTTAGTCAATACCGGAGAGACACGCCGGTCGGCATATTCAATTACACGCCTTCTCTGCATCATCATAAGCCAATGTGGCATGATCGAAGATCTCACAGTGGATCACGGGAACTCCTTCGAGTGACTCAAACTCGTGTCGCCTGTAAATGTGAATATATGCATAATTTATTCCCGTCGCTCAATGCATAAACAGATGTACTTCGAACCCTCCGCTTCGATCCACCTGATCATCACCGTTTCTTGATAACCAAACCCCTCACGAAACCCTCCGCTCTCTCCTGCAAACTCGGCGATTTGCCCTTCTGGATATCCACTTGCATGTCATCCGCAGCTTTGATCAATTGTGTCTCTGCATCCACATCGGCGACATTCTTCGAAACGGTAGGCACAGCATTCGCACTTGATGATCTCTGCAACGGATCCAATCCTTCAATGTACTCCACTGTCATTTCTGTGCCGGTAGGACTAGGAGGGTTGGCGCCCAGCGGTGAAGGAAGTTGTCCTGAGCTGCGCCGCTTGCGGCGTTTGACGCTATCGAGAAGATCGTCCATGGAGACAACAGTGGTCTCGCCTTCGGTCACAGACTTTCGTCGTTGAGATCGTGCAGGGTTGGGAGACTCGAGGTAATCGGGTGTTGTGCCACTTCGCGATTCTTCTTCTGGTTCTTCCTTGACGATTGGAAGATCTGTGATGTCACCGGAAGATGTGGAAGTGGTTCCCATGGCAGATTGCGCGAGCTCGAGAAGGATGTCTTCGAAAGAAGTCTTGGGCTCTGTCTGTTTCTTTTCAAGACTTTGCTGGTCTTGAGACTGGGGCGAAACGGACACAGTAACAGTAGGCGTCTTAACGCCGTATTGTTTTCCCCAGCGACATTCACTTGGATAGTCACACCGATCCCAACAATCCTTCTTGAGGCCGGCCTGCGACTTGTGCCAGTACTCTTTGCCAGCATTTGATCCCGCACTCGAAGTCCTCGCATGCGCGGCATTCTGCGCCCAGAGACCAGTGATCCACTTTGTGTCAGTTGGGAGAACAGGCGATGAGCCAGCCGAGCCAAAGACACTTTCGAAAGCCTCCTCAGCTTTTAACAGAGCTTCAGCGGCTTCAATCTGCTCGCCAACAGATCTTCGCCAAACACCCCATTGCTTCCAGCCTTGGTAATCAAATTCCGATGCACAAGCCGCGTGCCTTCGGACAACACGACCATTTTTGCCACGGCCTTTCTTGACTACTGTGGTGCCAGCGCAGAAAAAGTGGCCGTCGTCGAGGCAGCGCCTTGTGACGCCTAGCTGGTAGACACGGCTGCATTTGTGACATTGCCAAAGCCAATGAAGAGGTTCTGCAGGAGGGGGCAAGAGCTCAGTTGTGGATTTGATTTGTGCTTTGCGACGCTCGGCGTGACCAACTTTGGGGCTCTGTTTCGTCGGAGGAGGGGCGGGAGGGCTGATTGGGAGGCGTGGAGAGAAGGGACTCGGTGGTATGGCCAGATATGAGGACTTGTAAGGCGCTGGACTAATTGTAAGCTGGCGAGGCATGTTGGTAATTTGCTATTCGAGGTCGTCGTGAGAGTAAGATCGTCAGCACCATTCGGTCTGGTTGTGATAAACGAAGACCAGCTTCGTGTCTGCGTGCGGGGTCTATGCTTGAGATTGTATTAATGGACGCAGTCCGTCAGTCAACGAAAGGCTCAACACAGCACCTGGTAAAAGCGATGAGAAGGATGATATGCAATCGCTCAGATGAGTATGAACGGGCCTTCTTTGCGCAGGAGTACTCATTTTACAATACAAAGCCTTTTCGTCTGCAATAGCGGACACTTAGCCGAATCTCTTTGTCTCGGCCTTATGACCATGTGTCTTTGTCTCAGCAAAAGTCTGGCCGCCACCGACTGATGTAATTCGTGAGCGAATTGTCTTTGTCTCGGCTGACTGGTTCTGGCGCGCCGAAATGGTGGGCTGCTTATGGAGCAGCGCAAGGCATAGCCAAGTCAGAAAATCAGCGTGTCGGCGGCACTCTCTTCCGCGTTGTCTTGGAATTTCAAGCGGCATCGCCCGAGTCCATATTTTGTGCTCATTTAGTTGCAGACGTGTCTCGCGGAACCGCAAGGCGCAGAACTAACGGATTTGTCGCATACTTCTGAAGACGCGGGTGCGACATCTTTGCGAAGGGCAATGTGTTTTGCGGTCAGAATTGAATTACCTATGTCATCGCATTGCAAGCTCAGTGAGTGATGATGCGGAGAGCCTGAAGCAGCAGCCCAAAGATCAACGCTCTGCTCACACCTGGCAGCTGCAGGCAGTCGAATACTTTGCCAAGTGCCTCTCCACTGGCTGCCGCGCCCATGACACTCGTCAATGCCTGCGGCATGCCTTTCGCGACGAGCAATTTTCGTGCCTTGATCTTCAGTTCCTCCTTTTGCTCTGCAGTCTTTTCTGGGCAATCGCGCGCCCAGACTTCGAGCTCTTCCGGAGTAGGCAGCGTGTTTTCGCGGAGTTTGTAAATTTGGTGTGCTAAACCAGAATCGCTCAGGTTGGAGTCCAGCAGCGAAGACTGCAATAGATCGCGTATAGAGCCAAGTTGTGGATTGCCAGGGCGAAGCAGGAAGGTCTTTGCGGCTGTAAGCAGTGTCTTGCGGATCTGCCACGCACCAGAGAGCGTGTAGAGCTCTGAGACAACCGCAAACATGAGTTCGACAGCCACAGCGGTTTCACGGTCTGTAAGAGGAGTCTTTTTGCGATCATCCTTTTTGGCAGGCGATGCCGTGTTGGAACCACTAGTTTGTACTCTTTGCGGTGTCGCAGGTGGTTGCAAAGAATCTGACTCAACGACTTGGGACATACGGAGTGAGTGAGCTGGAGAACGCGTGCCCGTGTTCGTCCTGCTCCTGTTGTGTGTGCTTGGCGAGCCATAGTCCGCAGGCATCTCGGACGGAGGAGGCGGTAGATCAATGCCTTCGAGATTCTGCTCTGTCTCCTCCTGGGTTGTGGGCAAGTGGGAAGTGGATGTCGCAGGTGACATTGTCGTTGCCGAGACAAATTCATCCGGACCGAGAAGGCTCGCCGGACGGCTGGAGGAGGCGCTTGGCACGGGACGTGGCTCATCAGTACTTTGCTGTCTGTCGGACACAGATTCTGAGGGCGCGCGGAACGAGTCCTGGCTCTCTCTGGCGATATCCATGGTGCCCAGATAGCTGTCAGTCATGAAGCTTTGGCCAGCAAGCTGCATACTTGAGCGGCCATTGTTGGCTGCTCGGGAGGTGTTGTCCACAGTGTTACTCGTCGCCGACCTGCTCAGACTCGATGTCGACTGCCCTGCTTTCTTTCCCACACTGCCAACAGCGCCGACCAGGCCTGAAACTCCACCGAAGACTGCCTTTCCACCACCCGCAACACCGCCGGCGACTTGTTTTGGCGCCTTCGTCAGGACGTTCATCATATCGCCGCCAAACTTGCCAAACGCGTCGGGAGTTGGCCAGCCAAATCCCTTATTGCCGCTCGGAGATTTGTTCACTCCTTGGTCCTTCTCAAGGAAACGCCTCATGCCTTCGCTTTCAGCTAAGCTCTGGAACCGCACCGCGTCCGCAAGATAGTTCTCAAGCTCAGCCCGCAGCGATGCCTTAGTATGCACCTTCCACTTCGGAAGTTCGTTGTGTCTCTCAGTGAAATGCGACCCAGTAATGACAGAGATGCGCCGTAATACTTCGTGAAGCGTCTCAAAGTCAGCATATCTGCGAACGATCATCCAACCGGGGAAGGCAGAGTTGGCAGGCTCAATTTGAACGAGCAGATCATTGTTCGGTTTGGCTTTGATCGATGCTCGTTCTCCCGGAATACTGTCATCGAAGATGCTGATCTTGGCATTGTGCAGCGTTAGGACGGCCGCCTTCTTGGTGGGCGTTTCGGTGGTGGGACTATCGCTCAACGCAGTTGGCTGCACTTTCGGTACAATCTGATCAAAGCTTGTGAACTGCGTGCTAGGCGTGCTCGCGTGGCTGGGTTTGGTATCTGCGGTGATAGAGCTTTCAGCAATGGACCGAGGATCGTCTGACTGACGATCTCGTTCGCTTTCACTGGATGTCGGTGTGGGCACCCCTTGTGTTGAACCTTCCGCGCTGTCCAAAGTATTAGACGACAGGGCATTGCTTCCCATCTCCTTCTCTTTCTCTTGCTGAGCTCGACGGTTGTCCTCCTCGATCATGAGCTCTGTCAATCTTCTTGCCTCGCGCATCGCCTCATCCATGGCTTCTTCTGCGCGACTCATCTTTCGCCTGTGCGCCGCCGCACTCGCGCTCTCCTTTCTGCCCTGCTCCACTGGCTCTTGCTTCAACTTTTCGGCCACTTTGGGCGTATCCACATTTGCTCGCCCTTCAACGCCAGCATCCACAATATCCATCACTTCCTTTGCGGTTTCCGACTCTTCCAGGCCATAGACTATCCAATCGTTGATCCATGCCGGCTCTGAACATTTGGTGATCGTATATCCTAGAATCAACTGCGCGAGGACCTCCTTCAAGAAAGCGTAGACTGGTGGACAGTTGTAGGATTTGGGATCGAGATACGCCTGCAGGATGTCTTCAGCCGCTTCCGCGAGTTTGATCTTCTGCGAGCCTTGATCAATCATATATGCCAGGCTGCTGTCTGGCTTCATCTGTAGATACGTGCTTATTGCTTCTTCTGGAGTGGACGTGGGTGAGGCGTTGAGAGCCGTGGCCAGCTCATTCAAGAGTACAATAATGATGGAGCTTGCATTTGTGACGAAGTCTAGGAAGGCATCGGCGGCTCGTTTGCGTTGGAGATGGCCAGAAAGTGACAAGATGAAGGCAGTGAAGGTCCGCCGACACGATGCTGGAAAGCTTTCTTCCCCTGGAATTGTGGTATCGTACCAGTAATGCACATAGTCCTTGATGACAGCGGTGGTGAAGGCGTCCAGCGCAGCAGCCGCTTCAGGACCAAAGGATGAATAGTCGAGCGCCTGGCTCGCATACACCCTGCTACTATTCTCTTCTGCTTGTTGGTCCTCCTCTCTGCTCCTCGTCCTCCACTCGAGCACTCTCTTGACCACATCAACGCCGGCCTCACGTCTCCGGTCCGCCTCTGCCCGCTTCGTTTCGTCTCCCCTCTCGCCTCTCGTCCCATCCCATGTCGCGTGTAAGACCACGCCGCCCGCGACGCCGATTATTACTAGTCCGACTCTTCCGAGCACAACGTATGTCGTTGCGCCGAGTCCCACCAAGCATGCTCCCAACGTCTCGTTGCTCGCTGTGGACAAGAAATGCAGCCCTCTGTCAATGAAGGACTGCAGCGGATTTGTTGCAGGTTGCGCATCTGCGGATGGCTTCACCGGCAGTCTGGTGGGTCCTGTCTCGACAGCATCGTCGTCCGTCAATGGCACAGGGCCGTAGTTCTCCGGCAGCGTGGTGGAGCTGGTCATCGTGTCGTCCATGGTCGCGTTAGAGTAAGTCGTTCAGTCATTGCCCAGAAGTTGGAAACATGCCTACGCCGTGCTGTGAACCATTGTCGTGTATCATTATGCGCTACCAAAATGCACACCTGTTGCTCACTTGCGCAATCCCCTTCTCCCATCGGCGCTGGCACAATCGGGAGGATGATCTGACTACACTAACGCGCCAAGACATCAGAAACGAACAGGGGTCCAAAGTGACTCCCAACTACAAAAACATCCATTGTTCCTGCACCAACCATTTTCGGATCGACGGGAAACACTTTGCAGACCGAATCATAATGGCAGCGCCCGCGCCCGAACCGCTGACCGGCAAAGCTGCCGAGCAGTTCGAGCTCATCAAGAGTAATCTGCAAGAAGTTCTCAATCCAGAAATCATCGAAGATGTCTTGCGGAAGGGCGAACGGCCACTGAGCATCTACTGGGGAACTGCAACCACCGGCAAGCCTCACTGCGGCTACTTCGTGCCCATGCTGAAAATCGCCGAGTTCCTGGCTGCTGGATGTGAAGTCAAGGTGTTGCTGGCAGATGTTCATGGTTTCCTCGACAACCTCAAAGCACCCATTGACTTGGTCGTGCTCCGGGCAGAGTACTACAAGCATTGCGTGACGGCAGCTCTCAAGGCGGTCAACGTGGATGTGTCGAAGCTGAAGTTTGTCCTTGGCTCGACCTACCAAACCACGGGCGAATCAGGTGCCAAGTACTTCATGGATCTCCTCCGACTGAGCACGTCGGTATCGGGTCACGATGCATCAAAAGCCGGTTCAGAAGTCGTCAAGCAAGTCGAAAGCCCGCCTCTTTCGTCGCAAATCTACCCGCTCATGCAAGCTCTCGACGAGGAATATCTCGGCGTGGATGCGCAATTCGGTGGTGTCGATCAACGCAAGATCTTCACCCTCGCCGTCGAGGCACTACCACGCATTGGCTTCCGAAAGCGCGCTCATCTCATGAACCCTCTCATTCCTGGTCTGCAAGAAGGTGGAAAGATGAGCTCTTCAGATCCCGACTCAAAAATTGATCTGATCGACCCGCCGGAAGTTGTGAAGAAGAAGGTAAAGAAGGCGTTCTGCCCTCCAAAGCAAGTCGAAGGAAATGGTGTCCTCAGCTTTGTCGAGTTCGTGCTCTTGCCCGCTTCTGCACTGAAGAACAACGGCGTGCCCAAGTTTGTCGTGGAGCGCCGCGACGCAGAGCCACTAGTCTACTCCGACATCCAAAAGATGAAGGAGGATTACGCCGCCGATATCCTGCAGCCACAAACACTGAAGCCCGCATTCACCAACGCTCTTCTCGAGATCTTGGCGCCTATTCAAGAGACCTTCCAGAACAGCGCAGAGTGGAAGGAGGTCGAGCAGAAGGCTTACCCACCACCTCCCGCTCCAGAGAAGAAAGCGAAAAAGGTGAAGAACCTCGGGACTAGATTCCCAGGCGCCAAGCCGGCTGCAAATGGGGAAGTCAGCGCGAAGCCAGATGGCTCGCTTGAAGGACCTGGTGCTCAGGAAGCTAGTGTTGGAAAGACGACGGAGGATGCTATGAACGCACTCAGTGTGAGCGATGAGAAGAAATAGCAACCAGTGCTAGAATCTGCAATGGTAGACACGAGAAGGAGAAATGATGATGCGTGTACGACAATGAAAACTCGTTTGCTTCCCAACATAGGTCTGAAATGGCGAGCTATGTCTGCAGATTGTTCGTGCAATTTGGTGTTCCTAGAGGTGACCCTTCGGCCTGTGGGAGTTTCGCACACTGCGGAGCTTTGTCCGTCTGGCTGATGTTGATCAACGTCCTGCACAGGAGGATGCTGTACTAGCGGGTGCATCTGCTTGGGCGGCATGAATCCTCGGCATGTTTTGAAATCGAGGGCCCACTCGGACTCAGATTCAGTCTCGCGGTAGCTGTCGCCAACCTCTGGCAGTGAGGATGAGCGCTCATTACAAGGTGGATGCTGATGAGCAAAGTGGTATCCTTGAAAACATGGACTCCGCGAACCCAGCCTCTCATGTCTACGGGGCCTCATAGGTTTCGCCAAGCTCACGCATAAGATACTCCTGGTGATGTGAGAATAACCTAACTGGAATTCGAGTCTGGCATCCTTTCACGCAATCGAATGGATATCAGCATCGGAAGAACGCTAATGAGACCTGGATACTTTCCAACAACACCCACAGAGGTCAAGTGATCGTTCATTCAACACACTTCCACCACAAAGCATCAAGCAAGAACTTCTGCGGATTCCTCGCTGGTGAAATGCACTCCGGAATATACGAGTACCAGTCACTCGTCTCGTTGGGAGTAATGCTGTTCATGACCTTGGTAGATTCGTAGTACGTTGGATAGAATCCGCTGTACTGCCAGTCAATGATTCCAGTGACACGACACTGTCCGTCCTTGAGCTGTACTGTGATGTTTTCGGGCCTCAGATCGTTATGACTGAGCACGAGCTCTGGCGGCAAGGGTGGAGAGAGACTGCGAAGTGATTTGATGTAAATGGAACTGCCAAAATGTGGATTGGAGAATTGCCAGTCGTCGAATTGCTGGACTGTCCAGATGGGTTCTTTGGAATAACGGACGTGCCTTCGTAGATCCTTGCAGCCTTCGCCCGCTACGCCCCCAAGTGGCATATCGCCTCCAGGATGAGGAAACGAACGTAGCGAGATAAGAATTCTGTCCAGCTGCTCCTGGACGGAGCGCTTCAGAGAACGATCGAGGGTGTCCCAGATTGCTCCGAGTGTGGTCCCAGGCATAAACGACATGAACAAAAGGGAATAACGTTCCCCAAAAGCTACGAGTCCGAGAGGCCTTGGAGCAGGAATATCTGGCAAGTGCTTCTCCAGGTATTGAAGCATCGTGTACTCTGTCTTGTCTTCCATATCACGAAGTGCTTTCAGGGCGATCTCTGGACTAGGGCGGAGCACGATCTTGTGGCGGCCAATTCGAGGTTTCCAAACAACTTCGCTTCGTTTGACTAGTTTCTGCAGTCCTTCGACAAGAGATAAACTCGGCAAGTCGTTGTGTAGAAGATCCTGGACTGATTTGGCCAGTGGAAACACAACATTGGCCGAAGTGATGCCCGAGAATTTGTTCCGGACGTCATCTTCTGGAAACTCGAGTTGCCGCTCTTCGCGTTTAGGCTGCTTCGAAAGTGCTGCTTCATCTTCTGAACATTATGTGCATTGTCAGCTGGGATTCAACACTATTCAAGCTTTCGGAAGGACAAAAATACTTTCGCATTTTCGCTTTGCAAGTCTCTCTGAATAAGTCGAAGGAATTTTGGAGATCAGATCAACCTCAGGATCGGTGTCGATTGCTTTTGCAGTTTTCTCATCACTGACAGATTGAGCTGAGCAGCTTCAGATATGGTCGCTGGAAGCGCCATCATACCCAACTCCGTGAGTTATCTCGCTCGATCGGCTGCTGGCTGTTTGCGCATTGAGTGACGGCAAGTCTGACTCTCTCCTCACCAGCCACGTGATATGGAACAGTCACGTGCTATCAAAACAGGAGACTACTCGAGCACGTTTCTATGTCTTGAGATTATGTCAATCTCTGTCTTGAACCTTAGAACAATTTCCGAAATTCGAGACGCTCTAAGTATATGGAGACGCCAATTGGCATCAAGATCATCAATGGAGAGAAAGCACGAGGATGTGGACCAAAACCAAAGACGATGTTCTTCGAATGCATTCCCTGAGCAAGACAAACTCTATCAAAAATTCACAGGACAGTTGGAGCTTTTGTTCTCATTACCAAGAAAATGACTCACAGATCAATCTAACCGGTCGCCGTGATTTTGCAGCAATACGGCACACAATTTCTCTCGCTTCATGCATCAAGCCTTTGGGTCCACTCACGAACACCACGATCTCGCAGTCGCTCGCGCATGTTTCCGCCTGTAGCAAATTATCAATATCGCATCGTTCCCCAACAACCACGTGCTTCTCTATATCTTCCACCAAAGGCTTGACAGCATTGACAAGCTTTGCACTTCGACAACTCCAGTACAGTTTTCGCCTTCCTCGGTGCAGTTTGAGCGGAGGAATGACTGCTGTGATACCAACGCCCCCAGCAATGCATATTAAAGTCGCGGCGGTCGGGATGTGGTACGAAGTTGGATAAACAGACTCAACGAGAACAGGTAGTGTAGAGTGTTCCCCGAGTGAAGAAGTCATACCGTCGCAAATTCTGATGAAGAATGTCATCGAAGCTGAGACATCTCCCAGGAATGCTCTTTCTTGGTCCGTCACTTGCCCAGACGTGATAGGACTGCCTTGACCATCCAGATGTTTGGAGCTTATCTCGATACCAGTTTTGTCCTCAGCACTCTCACCACTCGGTCGCATTGTTGTAGGTTTGGTGATGAAAATCGTAGACCCCGAAAAGGGATGATTCTCCCACACCCTCCAAGTTAGCGTAGGAAAGTAAAGGTACGCGGTTCCGTCTCCCGTCAAGCCCTCGATGTCGACGCGCAGATAGTCTTCATCGACGACAGAAATCACTGCTGTGCGAATGCCGTTCCTTGCCATTCTCAACAGTCGCATCAATCGATCAAGACCCCAGATCGCGAAAGCAATGTAGATCCAGAGCTCGTATCCCCACTGATGCTCAAATTTGTAATATATGTGCAAGTAACAGCCAACCAGCGAAAGTAACGCCAGGGCAAAATGTGAAGCCAGAAAAATCTCGTAGACTCTCTTCCGCACCGCAGAGATCGAGGCTGGGAGCAGGATGCTCATTGCCAAAGTCGCGATAATGCCATAGTACCAGTACGGAAGTTTCGACTCGTTGTGGTGAGTTCCCAAGTGAACATATATCTGGAGGTATATAGTCGAGTGCAGAACTGCTTGGATCGTGCTTATGAATGCGACCCAATTGTGTAGGAGGACGAAGGTCGAATGGCTCCAGGTCGTAAGCCAGAGGAGGAAATTATTTCTTCCGGCGTAGAGGATCAGAATCGGGAGGTTGGCGAAGCTGAGAACTCCGGCTCGATTCGTGATGTATGTGAGGATTTGGCGACTTCGAGTTGTCCACCATGCATTCGGGTACACGATAGGGTAGCCGACAATGCAGAGTGTGATATTGATCACGAGCAAGTAAGTGATGAAGATGGCTTGGCCTCGTGTAAGATCTGGCGGGATCAAGATGGACAATAGGCCTCGACGAGCGCCTATGAATGCTTTGTCGATCAGTAAGGCGTAGGCCTTGGCTCTGAAGCGATTTGATACCGGAACAAAGCGCAGTAGTGAGGCTGCGATTGGAATAAGCACGCTGGAGATCAGCAGCACTAGCCTATATTGCCACTGTGAGTTCAATAAGAGCCCGAACGCATTACTTTTCACCTACCCATATTTTGAATGATTCACTTCGACCTCCGTGAATGCCCAAAGCGTTTCCGCTTGTATCTCGTACGTTTCATCTGTGACCATCGCAGTCGAGTTCAACGGGTCTCCTTGCGATATAGTAATGGCCGGCGACGTCGTGTTCCTATCAAGAGTTTCTTGATACGTCCACTTTGGGTCGGGTTGGCGGTTCTGCTTGCCAGGTATTTCATGATTCCACCACTGTTCAATCTGCCAGAGCTTCATGTTTGTGCATCGACTTTTGATGCACCACGCTACCGAAGAGAGGAAGTCTGAATCTGTGGCGTAGCATGCTGTCGAAGTGTCGACCATGGGACTGTCGTCCATCATCATTGTGGTTGAGCAATTGAGCTTGCTGGGAGAAAGAGTGCCCCGACATGCATATGGACATACTGGCTAAGCACGGTCAAAATCGATCTGCGATATATGGTTTGAAGTTGGGCAGTAGCTAGTATGTCATGACTTACATCGTACATTGTTATACCGTAGCCAACGAGCCCGTGGCCCGGCCTTCCACTCATGATCATGCCACTGCATGGCAGCATATGCAGCGCTGCCAGAAACAGTACAATCGCACGTGATGATGAGGTACACGACGCCATTATAGCAAGCTTCTTCACCATGAAGCGATGCCGAATGGGGCTCAACTCACTTTCAAGGTCCCGTCAGATCTCGTGGCAGACACGCATTCTCTCCACACTTCTTGTAGGCACTGAGTCGCAACATCCATAACTTGCTCGTTCGTGCTCACGACGTGGCCAGGGTCCTTGACCACTGCCTGGGGCAAGGATGCAGCATGCAATATGACCCATGATGGTTTGCAGCTTACACCGACTGGCAGAAATCGGTCTTTATGTTGATGTGCCGAAAGTGGCGTGCCGGTAGGATTCACTGTGAGGTGCAAAGGCTAACTGCTCCGAAGGAAGATTTCTCACGCAGCTTTGACCCGCTTCTAAGAAGCCACAAAGAAGCTGGCGCCATGATGAGGGCAACGAGACCAAGTAGAGTATTGCCCCATCCGTACCCAAGATTTCCGTAAAGTCGAGGTCCAGCAAGAGGCACTGTAAGGCCAAACACACATCGAATGGCCACGCTCAATGCAATGGCACTTGCGGCGTAGAGTGTGTATGCTTCCACGAGATATGCTTGCACTGCTTGGAAGACGAGAACGATCCCAAAGCCACTGAGCCCAGTTGCGAAAATGGGCACAGTCCAGTGTAAACTGTAATGCAATGACCAGCCGTAGGAAACTTGGCCACCAGCAATGAAAATTCCAGCAGGAACAAGAAGCAGTAAATGGTGCTCTGGCTGGACTACCTGGCTTGCTAAAGCCAGTCGTCTTGCTTGCAGTCTACCAAAGATGTCGATAGCCAGCTGCGCCGCGATGGATCCAATGCCAAGGCCAATATATGCGATTCCAGATTCTCCCGTATTGAAGCCATATACTGTTTCGAACACATCTGTGAAGGTCGAGAACAGGAAATACATATAGCTGTAAGCAACAGCGCCGAACAGAGAAACGACAACGGCAATTCGGCAGAATATCAACATTTGCCATGGTCTGATCAGGGAGTGTAGAACGGTTTCTCTTCGCTGATCCCTGTTGTTGTGAGCGGATTGCCAGTACTCAAACCCAGCTCGTTTTCGAAGCCGCGCCACTTTGATCTCCAGTAACCGCGGAGCATAAGTTTCGGGCAGCAGAGCGAAACAGACAAGAAGCCAGAAGACTCCCTTGAGGTTGTCAGTCTTCAGCTACGAGAAGAAAAGTTGAAAACTTGCCGTGATCGAAACTAGTCCATATGTCCATCTCCAGCTTGTTCCGAGAGATAAGTATCCTCCAGCAATAGGACCAATGACAGGAGCCTTTGGTGCAGGATCAGCTATGTCCATCACCGCAAGAGAAACACATTACTGACCATCACAGGACCGACGTTCCACAGATTCATCGCTCTACCACGATCTTTGGGCTCCATGAGATCTGCGACATACGCTCCACCAAGCGATATCGTGCTGACTCCCATGATGAGTCGAAAGATGAGTACCATAGGAATGTTGACACTGACTGCACAGATGATAGCGGAAACCAGAAACGCTACATTGGTGCCGTGCATGATAGGAGATCGGCCATAGAGCTCGCTCAATGGAGAAAGAACAAGTGGCCCTACTGCAAGTCCAACAACGTATATAGACACCAGTAGCTGAGAAATGACTGCGTTCTTGGAGCCCAGATCTGCCATGGCAGAGTCTACGGCTGGAGCAAACATCGTACTCGACATGGCTCTAAGGACGGCATTTATCAGCTGCTACCCCTCCCAGAGAACTAAGCAATCATACTGGCAGAATGTCAAGGCAGAATTCATGATGACTATAGCCCATTTCTTCCTAGCTGGCCAGTTGTAAGGATTGGCAGGGTCGTTCGGACCGTCCCAGTCGACTGTACGTTCTGCAGAATTTGGTTCCAGTGTTCTGTCGAGATTTGGGAAGGTGTGCATACAGCTTGAGATATGACCATGCCTCTCTGGGTCGTTGCTCAACATATCGACTTCATGTTGCCTGTTAGGTCTAGCAAGAGTATCTTTTGGGATTTCAGTCGCCATGTTGATAATAGGGCAGACACAGGAGTGGTAAAGACGCTGAGACTCTTTCCAAGTATTGAGCACAGCGATCAAATGGAAGGGGAGTGCATGGGCAATGTTGACGTTCCAGGATGCTGCAGTCGCTCTTGTTCATCATAAAAACAAATGATCAACCTGGACTTGCAGCCTCACTGCAGTGCCAGGGGTGCCATGACCGAGATTCTTTTACCCCCGAATAATTCACGAGGGAACAGCCTGCTTGAGAAATGCTGATTGGCTAATTACAGATGAGGTAAAAGAAAATGGCGCAGTCCATCAGCTTCGCAAGCAGGCTGGCGCGGCTGATCGCACCATCTCCTCATTGACAACGACATCATTTATCATCCATCATCACAGCCTGGAAGATCTTGGCATCTACCTCCCTGCCTGCTTGCCTGCCTGAGTATACACGGGCGGAGAACATGTTCCCCATAGCGAAATGCTGACCTTTTCTAGAGCCCTAATCGAAGAACACCAATGCCCGAACCTCAATACTCTGCCGCGGGTTTCCGTCACTCAAGTCGCCCAGGTCAAAAGAGCAATGCGGAACCGCAAGTCGTGGCGCATATCGGGAATCATATCCCGTAAAGATCGCTACCTCATTGGCGGTCTGATCGGGAATCCAGTACCACCTGTGAGCTGGATTGTGTAGGACCTGATAGATCTCACTGGCCATTCTCGGAAACACCTCATCAGTGACCATTAAGTCCGTGTCGGGATTCACTGTACTCGCATCGCAGTAGGCCAACGGGTAGTCTCGCAATACATTGTTCAAGGGCTTCCATATGCTGCCAAAGCCCGTCAGTCCCGTCATCTAATGCTCGGTAGCAAGAGACTTGCTTGATTGCCTGAAAATGCCGCTTCTTGAGCTCTTCCGCCTTCTCGCCAAAGTAGTTGTGGAGTCTCTCATCGATTTCAGCAGGCGTATAATCTATCGTCGTCAGCTGCAGCACCACTTCGATGAGAACTGGAGGCCTGACCGATGTGTGCTGAAAGAGCCGGCTGTGGCACTGTGTCTTTTGCTGGAGGATGATACGGGAAGCAGGGCTTCCTCTTCCTGATCATATAATCGAAAATGTAGATTTCTTTTACTCCGAAAACTTTTTGAATGCAGCGGTGTACAGCGGGCAAATACACTGCCTCAATGCTGCCTTCATCATCGAAGTCTTCCATCGGCATGCAGCTTTCCAGCTCTGCCATTGTCAAACCACTTGTGTGGTAGTCTAGACGTGCTGATCTGAGGCTGTGGATTTTGATGCCAGGGAAGAAATCGATTACAAAGTTGCTCCATGGAATCTGCTCTGCTACGGGGTATGTCAAAATGTATGGCTTCTCAGTAAGTAGTTTCTCCTCATCTCCTCGAGCATATCGAAGGGTGGCTGAGATAGTCCTGTTCATTTTTGTCCCTATATCACAATGCGTTCAAACTTCTCAGCGTCTGGCTGTAGATATAATTATCCACTTTCGTCGGTAGAGACTCCAGAGCTTGCGATCTGAGGATGCTTCTCGTCGGACATGTACTGGGTGGCATGATCGATCATGCCATTCCCCCCCAGCTCATGCCAGGCAACGAAATCGCATGAGGGCAAACGTCGGGTTCGAGGATGCTTTCTGCGATTGTGCAAGTTTGAGCACATTCACTGCAAGGGCGGACACATATGAGCATTGAAATGGCGTCAGGGGGATGATGTATCCTGTCACACCGTCATGCATAGCGTACCCGGTCCCCACCTCGGACGGCCGTGGAAACAGAATCAATTTGTGTTTTGAGTACCTTTGTTTCACTTTAATGCCTCAAACTCGCTCAAATGGGGCCTCTTGGGTGATGTTGCTGCTGCCACGAGGCATATTTTGAACACGCATTTTTACGTGTTGCCAGTGCTTGAATCACTTCGTTTATCTATCTTAGCTGCGTACTGCTACGCGTTCCAAGAGAAATGATTGTAGCAAATAAACGCTGCACTTCGTCCATCGTTCTGAGTCTCTTATTGAATTTGCATATGACGCAGCTTGCAGACTAATGGGCTGGGGCATTTGCAACAGCGCAAGGAATAGATACAGTTGCAGGCCAACACAGCCAGCCAGAGACAACTTGCACGCGACCAGGAGGCGATACTACAGTCCATAACAACAACTGACTCATTGTGTTGGAACCAGGTAGCACTCACGAATCCTGGTGGATACTGTCAGAAATCACCCAAACCACATCATCTCAATGCGCGGGTTTCACCAGCGATAGACGTGTCCCTGTTCGTGTGCTTTCATTCACATGCTAATCCCACAGATCGAAGCCCAGGCATGGAGCATGAATTAGGCTGGGCAGGAACGAGGATATATAAGGCCGCGTTCCGACGACGGAGTCCGTCTTCCAAATCATTTCTACAATAGCCACCACGAACATCAAATTGAACCGTCGACTATCAACCACCAACATGCCGAGCGTGGAAAACAAAGTCCAGCCATGGAAGGCGGTCTTCCCGCAGAAGGAGAATGACAAGGCGATCAAAGCCGAAGCCACCCCCGAGCAGATCAACCTACAGCGCTCTTACGGCACTCATGCTCCCAACTCTAAGGGCAAGCTGATCAATGTCAAAGTCGCTGGTACGACATCACCATTGGGTGTGTTGAGAGATTCTATGCTGACGAGTCATGGGTAGACAAGTAAACACACGAGATTTCAATGGCTTGGTTGACGAAAGATGCCGGGCTGTCCACGGGATGGTTGGATGCAAAGAACAAACGATAAAAGCTGTGATCTATTCTGAGCACCATGTAGTGACCAAATTGAACACATTCGCTTGAGACCTTCGTCAACTCTCGATATGACGCTACCACACGCTAACAGACGCTAACACCTTCCGACAAAACTTTTCAAATCCATCAGCAAATCCAAGAATTCACCTTGCACGTACGACCTCAAAAGCAACTCTCCAGTATGCGTCATTCCTACCCTCGTCCTCCCCGTAGCTCTGACCCACGCTCTCTCCAACTTTCTCCCATATTCAATTCCCTCGTCCCTCAGCGGATCCAACTCGGCGACAAATATCGCATGCGGCGGTAATCCCTCCATCTCAGCCTCTGTAGCCCAGTAAGGCCAAGCCAAAGAGTCCATTCCATGCTTGCCTCGGTTGTCATAAAGTCGCGCGTACATCGAACTCGCAGAGCAACTAACATCGTAGCCATCGCATTCTATCAGAGATGGCAGGAGGGATAGTTTCCACTCTCGAGACGCAGAGTATGCGCCACTGATATATGGATCGACGACAAAGACTCCGGAAATGATGAGTTTGGTGCTCAACGCCCTGTTGAACTGCAGAGCTGTCGCAAGCGCGAGGTTTGCTCCTCCACTATCGCCGTGAAGGACTATCTTGTCGATCTTCAGGTCCAATTTGTGATTGTGTATCCATTGGACAGCCGAAACGCAATCATTCAGGCCAGCGGGAAAGTGATAAAGTGATTGTTCGGCCTCGTTTGAAGGCAACACATTGCGGAAATCGACGAGAAGGCAGATGAAGCCCATTCTGGCTACAGTTTCTGCGTAGGAGGTATGCAGACGATTCTCGGTACGAAGCATTACCATTCCGCCGCCGTGGAAGTACACAATTGCAGGTAACCACTCGTCAGTATGAGTCGGACGATAAGCAATCAACTTCACGGGATTATCATCGACGCCAGTGATCAAAATTTCGTCCTTCCCAACCGAGTGCCACAGCAATGGATGGTCTATTTCAAAGTCCAGTGTATCGATCATCTTTTCGAGCTCTTTTTCGCTTTCGCGAGCAAAAGTCGCGATGTCCGTAAGTGGAACATCTGGAGTCATGTTTGCGACGAGAAACGCATTGTGCTGCATGTTGTGGGCTTTCAGTCCCTTCAGGAGCCCTCGGTGGGTCCGTGGATCAGTGGCGAGCGACATTTGCGGATCACCAAGACGTCCAGGCAGACAAATATTCTGAGCCATGATGTTCGATCTGCGTAATTCACTGGGATGGCTCTTGAGATTCATCATTCAGTGTCGGTCAAGGATATCGAAAGGTCTCGCTTACCACGTGATGTCTGCAATGATGGGTCGGGCTGACTCACTCTCGAGACTTGTTCTTCTTGACATGCGAGGGGACGTTGCCCTAGGCGAGGATAATGTGTTTTCGTGCCCTGACGTGTTCACGCATGGAGAAATGTGCTCAAAACCCATGGCCAACAACTTGCTCAAATAGCTCATCGATGTATCGCACTTACCCTGGCAACGCAAACTTTCATCAACGACTTGCCTCTCCTGTACTAGGTGCAGCTTCGGCGCCAGTACGATGATCAAGGGTCTAGTTGTGGTCCAGCTGTTGTGCACTTCATGCCTGCTAGCACGCCACTTTCAGCTTTGACTGGTCTTGCGATCGTCGACCATCGATACTATAATCTCAATCGAGCGGGAGACTTTGGTATTTCTCAGAAGGAGATCCCTAGAAGCTGCCAGAGAGAACGACAACCCAGGTCCCGTGACGACCTCTGTGGCGCCGAAGGCTTTTGCGAACGCTCGCATTCGATAGAGCACGAGTGATATTTTTTCAATCTGGGCTCGTGTGTCTCCATGCAACAAGCCATGAAGATCATCATCGTAGGTGCTGGAGTCTCAGGCCTAGCGACATATCTGCAGTTGCAGAAACTCTTGCCACCACTGCTGAAGCAGGTCGAGATACTCATATACGATGCCCATACATCTCAGACCGACTCATTGGACTCAAACGAGCGGTCAATATTGTCAGACTCAACAGCAGTTGTGGGCAACAGCATTATCCTACCACCAAGTAGTGTCCGGCTCTTGCGCAAAATCAACCCAGGGCTCTACGAACTCTTCAAGTCTAGAGGCTTCGAGAATCACTATTTCACAGTTCGTTCCGCGCGAGGACATACTCTGGCAAAGATACCAACAGATGACGGTAGCTTGCCAACAGAGTATGCAATATCGTGTCCTCGTTGGGTATTGTGGGAGTGCCTTCGGGAAGTTGCGGGAAAAGAGCTTGTCCGCCAGGGCAAGGTCGTCGACATTGACATGAGTGGAGAGCGACCTGTCGTGCTACTCGAAGATGGTCGGTCAGTAGCAGCGGACTTGGTGATTGGTGCAGATGGCGTGCATAGCGTCGTGAAGCGCAGCATATTTGGTCAAGCTGATGAGGAGCAGTATGCGCCGCGATTCGAGTATGTGAATTCCGAAGCCTATAATACCTCGGAGATGTTCATATATGTTGACGCAGTCTTCCAGAGGATACCGTGGGATGGGCACATTTCTGAACCTGCAAGACATGCCAGAGATTGTCCGCGAGCAGCGCAGCGTGGTCGTGACATTCGGTCCAACAGGTTCCTTCGGCTACGCAGCTGCCGCGCCGCTCTCCCAATGCAAACTAGGTTGGTGGTCGAACTGGCCGACAGCTGGGCCACCGACCAGCAGCTACATTGACCCCCATGAAGCACGACGACAGCTTCAAAGGCGGCATGGCACCTGGCCAGACAGCATCATCCAAAATTGCATACTGAAAACCTCCACAGATCGCGTATACCCGCTCTGGACAACACCCGACCTCCCACACTGGGGCGAAAGAGGTTGTGTTCTGCTAGGAGACGCGGCACACACCCTGCAAGCAACGTCAGGACAAGGAGCTGCACAAGCCCTCGAAGACAGCGTCACATTCTCCCTACTTCTTGCACATTATATATCCAAAATAGCCCCCGATGCACGTAGTTCTCAGATCTGTGGAGCCGTCGAAGCAGCAACCAAAGGCTTGTATGAGCTCCGACACGAGCGTGTGGCGAATATCAGGAGTCGTGCACGAGCTTTGTACTTTGGCAAACGACAAGCCAGGAACAGCTTCTGGGAATACTTGTACTACTGCTTCTTATTCGTCGTGACGAACCTGCCAATCGTTGGTAAGCATTGGAGGTGGAGAATTGGTGACACACCTTTGCTCACCAGACACAGGTTCGTGGACTATCGGAAACTCCTTCAAAGAAGTGCGAGAATGGGATCCAGATGTCGAAGTGGCGAAGTATGTCGATAAGTTTCCGTAGTTCTCGAGTGTATAGGCTGTCGCAGTCTGCTGCTCCATGGGTAAATGTCGTAGATTCTGTAGAAGGCCTCGGAGAGATTAATGTGAAAATCAGTATTGATACATTTACTAATCAAATACTAGAGCGGAGTCTACGATGGCGGAGTAAAGACCTATACTCTTCCCCACTGGATTACCCTTGGTAACACCTTTCGCGGCGACCCATCACATCATTAATTGCGGTAGTGTCGTGCCAGCATTGGTTTTGCATGGAAGGGGGGAATTCACTGAATTTCACTTCCAGGGACGTGCAACATTGGTTCAGTGATGGAACATGTCAGGGCAAGGAGATTGTTTCGCGGATGGCAGAAGGCTGTGCGGACGAAGGCAAGACCGATGGTGCTACGCTAGGCCACGGCGGACAGTCGCTTACGACATGCATGTATGCAACAGAGTCGCACCCGTAAGACGCTCTCTCAGAGGCCGCCCTCTGTCACCGTAGCAAACAACAAGGCTGCCTATCAGCACTCAAATCTGACTCGAGGACGGTCATGCCGTGGAACAGACCACCACCTTCATATTCGAGAGCAGCTTCACGTAGCCAGTTCTCCAAACAGGTTCCACGGCATGGAGACCAGCACTTTCCGGTCGAGTTCCACCTCGAGATTCCGCGTTTCAAAAGGGGCCTGACCTCCTTCACTTTCTAAGACTCACTTCACAGCTTCACCGGCCGTTTCTGCCAAGCCTCACCTGCATCTTCAGTATATCAAGCCAAAGATGAACATGCGCGAAACATTTCCAGCCCAGCTGGCCTCGACGTCAACGGCCTCGACCGTGACCCCGCCACTCACTCCACTTCAAGACTATCAAATCCAGCTGGCTCTTCTAGAATCTATGAACCGCCGCCAGCTAAGTAGGACCATGGCCACCAGCGAACAGGATCGCAGCAATGCCTCACTGACTCTGCCTGAGCCTCCCTCCTGGGCATCAATGCTACCTCGCAGACGGGTTGGAGCACCTTACCCACCTCCACCACCCACACCACCACAATGCGCCGCATGCGACGAGGGCCCCGGGTCCCAAGAACTCCTTCAGCTTAGCTGCCTCTGCTTCTACTGCAGCACCTGCCTCACGCGCCTGTTCGCTCGGGCCTTCGCTGACGAAACCCTCTACCCTCCATCCTGCCACGGCCGCCCGATCGACATCACCAAAGCCCGCTCCCACCTCCCTCCAGCTCTCATATCCAACTACCGTCAGAAAGCCGTGGAGCTCAACACCAAGAACAAAATCTATTGCTCCAACGTCGGAATCTGCAACGCGTTCATCGCCCCGCACAGCATCCACAACGGACAGGCATTTTGCCAGAAGTGCGGGCAGGTGACGTGTGTCAAGTGCAAAGAGAAAGAGCACTGGGGCCCTTGTGATGAGGGCAAGGGGGTTTTGGGCGTGCTGCAGATGGCGGGGGAGTTGAAATGGAAGGCTTGTCCGGAGTGTAAGAGGGTGGTGGAGAAGGTGTATGGGTGCAATCATATCGTGTAAGTGGGAGATCTCATTCGCGGAGGATTAAAGTGAGAGTGATTTGACTGACATTTCCGGTGTGGATGTTTAGGTGCCGCTGCGGGACGCACTTTTGCTATGCGTGCGGTTCGCTCTATGGGAAATGCGATTGCGACCATCAGGAAGAAGGAGAGGATGATGAGGAGGATGAGGTGTTCTTCATGCGCGCTCTGGAGCGGCAGCATCGAGCCCGGACGCCAGTGCTGAGAGAGCTCGAGGAGGATATCATCGAGGATACGATGGTGGCGCCGTTTGCTTGGGCCGAGGACGAGTTTACTGATCGGTAGGAACGGAAGTAATTGATCTGATGCTGGAGTTGGCTAAGCGGAAGTGTGACTACTTCTTCAAAGAGTCCTACAGACAGTGGTACGATTCTCTATGATATCGGTGAATGAATCGCAAGACAAGGTTTTGATTCGGATATAGATACTTTGCGCACAGACCAACCGAGCATCTGGTCAAAGCTTCGGAAGCTCCAGTTCCTGCAGGTTGGTGGAATCTCTCTCGGTCTTCAAACATGAGAAATCGAGTTGCGCGTACAGCGACTTCGCTGTCTCTCCATACACCACTGCACAGTGTAACCCGAGCTCCTCGAGCCTGTTTCGTCGCCAAATGGCTTCAATCCCGCCGAAAGCTCACCACCTCGCCGCTCGTGGCCAACCGGCACGAAACGATCGCTGTTCCGCTGCGCAAACACCTCAAAGATGAAGCGAAACGCAAAAAGGCCGAAGCCAAACTCTCCAGCAGCAAAGCGTCCAATTCCAACCCGAGACTGGACAGATGGGAACTCACAGTGGGGATTGAAATCCACGCCGAATTAAACACCCAGTGCAAGCTGTTCTCCAATGCGCCTGCGTTGTCTGCTGAGGAGAATGGGGCGGCAGCCAACACCAAAGTCGCTTTGTTCGATGCTGCTCTACCGGGCACACAGCCGCAGTTTCAAGTAGCGACGTTGCTGCCTGCGTTGCGCGCTGCTATTGCGCTGGGTTGCGATGTGCAGAGGAAAAGCGGGTGGGACAGAAAGCATTATTTTCACTGGGATCAGCCGAATGGTTATCAGATCACGCAGTACTATGGTATGCGTAGATGCAAAGCGTTGAAATAAGTGGGTAAAGACTGACGGAGCTTTCATAGAGCCATTTGCCAGGAATGGACAGCTCATCCTTACAGCCGAAGATGGCATTCCACACTCGGACTTGAACGGCGCCGAAAGCTTGGAAATTGGGATCAAGCAGATTCAGATGGAACAAGACACGGCGAAAACGACCTCACACGGCGCTTCCACGTACCATATCGATCTCAACCGAGCCGGGCACCCGCTGATCGAAATCATCACCTTACCACACATCCACTCCCCGCAGACCGCCGCCGCTGTCGTTCGGAAGATACAGGCGATTCTCAAGAGCGTGGACGCCTGCACGACAGGCATGGAACTTGGTGGACTGCGAGCAGATGTCAATGTATCGATTCGCGAGCGCGGGACCAGCGGCACATCTTCGTACGGCGGTGTCAATGGACTGGGACAAAGGACAGAGATCAAGAATTTGTCTTCCTTTAAGGCGGTCGAGGACGCGATCGTTGCGGAGCGAGACAGGCAGATTTCTGTTCTCGAAGCAGGCGGTATGGTTGAGGGCGAGACCAGAGGCTGGACACTAGGTGCAACGGGAACCACAAGACTGAGAGGCAAAGAGGGCGAAGTGGATTATCGATACATGCCTGACGCCGATCTTCCACCTCTGCTGGTCGCACAGGAGCTCGTAGAACATCTGAAGAGCACGCTGCCAGAGCTTCCGGACGATACAGTCCAGAGAGTGGTTCAAAGCTATGGGTTGAGCTTGAAAGACGCAAAGACAGTGGTGGCATTGGACGAAGGAGATCGCCTCGAGTTCATGGAGGAGACTATTGGTCTGTTGAAGCAGAAGCTGACTGGCACTGAACATGACGCACAGCACAAGTTGGGCAAAGCTGTCGCCAACTGGGTATTACATGAACTGGGAGGCCTGGTGGACGCTTCTGTCACTTGGGATGAAGTATCTGTCACGCCCCAAGAACTAGCCGACATCATCGGCAACCTGCTCCAAAAGCAGATCACGGCGCGGGCTGCGAAACAGCTACTTTCAACACTCTTCGAGACTTCCGATTCGAACATTCGCCCCTCAGTGGAACAGCTAATCGAAGACGGCAACCTGCGTCTGCGCCCATTGTCAGAGGAAGAGTACTCCACTCTGATGCAAGCTATCATGGACGAGAATCCGGACAAGGTCGTCGCTGTAAGAGACAAAGGTCAAAAGGGTAAGATCATGTGGTTCGTTGGTCAGATGGTACGAAGAGGTGAGGAAGGAACTGTGGAGCCTGAGATGGCGAAAAAAGTTGCGGAGAGAATGCTTGGATGATGAATCGCCGCCTCTTCGTGGAGGCTGTGAAGAAAATGACTTTTGGCGAAGCGCCGGGCTCATCCAAGCAGCTGTGAGAGCTTGAAACCATCACTATTGCGCCAGCGATTGCGTCTTGCCTAGAGGCGGAGTAGTCCAGTCGAATTGGGCCCGATTCCGGGTGGTGAAGCTACATCGTGCGAGACGTCTTGGCTTCTTGGGTTGTCCTTACCAGTTACACGGCAACACGCTCACAAGCACTGCAGCATGCTTGGTCCATCGGAGTCGTACACCGTGCCGTCACTCCTTACGCCGCCGTCCCTTCCTACTATCGGACCGGTTCAATACGGAGAGCAGCCAAGCACTCCAAGCTAGGAATCAAGATCGGTCGTCGACAAATCTTCTCGATGGTTGGATGCGTCTAGCGCCCGCTGCAGTCGGACTTTGAAAGCGCTATCACTCTAAAGCATACTATGTTCAAAACGAGTAAGACGCAAACTCTTATGGCCTCGATCGCCACACGAGGGTCTTGTTCCGGAGAGGAGTGCTCCGACCTCACTGTGGTTCTCCGACTACGACGTCCGCGAGGAGCGTTCAAGGTTTTTTTCCGAGTTCAACACGTCCAGCACTGCCTGCATTGATCTCTTCGGCCTGAATGCTCAGCCTCTCAGCCCTATCCTACTCGACTTTTCTAAGTCTATCCTGTAACATATTCTAGCCCGAAGGAAGGTAAGCGTTGTTGCGCAGGCGGAATCTCCCAAAGCATAAAATCTCAAGCAGCGCTAAGTCGGTTCGACAATGGAGGAGGGCTGTGTAACTGTCGCAACGACACTTGGCGAGGCCTGTCCAACTCCAGAGATCCGTTACCGTCCTACTCATCTAGACTCCTTGGCTGGCGGAGACTCACGACCGCCCTTGCATCATGATACCTTCTTGTATCACGACATTGTACGAATCATGACCTTTTGGATACAAGGCTGTGACCTTGGCGAGCGTGGCATCTCGTGTTATACCAAGTAAACACATGGTTGAAGTGGGTAGGCAATGCAAGCCCGATCTGTTGACCGTGTAGACGGACGCGAGACATGCGGGGTGGGCTGGTGATACAAATATTCGATCTTGCCTTGCGACTGTCAAAGGGAGCTGAGCAAGACAGCTTAGCTACATGATCAACCAAATTTTATTTCGAAAAGACCATCAGTATCATCGCGCCCGCTCCAAGTCGTCATTTCTCATGACTGACATTTTGCATTCGAATCTAGACGAGCAGTTCCGCTCTCGACGCCGTTCTCATACGACAATGGCTTTCACAAGATCACTTTCTGTCCTCGCCGTCGCTGCCACGGTGGCAAATGCTTGCCCTCAACTCCAGAAACGTCAGGGCGTGAATGCCACTCTGCCCGAAGACCCTCGCTTCTGGGCCTACGAAGCGAGCTACGACTGGGGTCGACTAAACCCAGGTATGCCAATCCATCCTCCCTCCCCTCTTCCCTCACTAACCACTCCCTCCCCCATCCAGACTGGGAACTTTGCCAAACCGGCACGCAACAAAGCCCCATCCCTCTCCGTCTCGACCAAAGCCTTTCCCGCGCCCACATCCCCACCTTCTCCTACCCCTCCTCCGTAACAGGCAACTTCTCCAACTGGGGCTACGGCCCCGCCTACACCCTCTCCCTGGGCCCCTCCGATAAATACACCACCCTCCCCTCCCTCACCTTCCCCACCACCGCCAACGACCCCTCCACCAACCGGACCCTTCTACCTCGCCTCCTGGCACATCCACGCCCCCGCCGACCACACCGTGCAAGGCGACCGCTCTAAAGCGGAACTGCACCTCGTGCACGCGGATGCGGACGGGAAAGAACGGGCCGTTTTCGCAATGCGGATCGATCCGGGAAATGCGGAGAGTCCGTTTTTCCAGCAGTTGCCGCGGGGGATGGTGGGCTTCAATGAGACGGGGTCGGAGAGGATGGAGATGGAGGTCCGCTTGGATTTGAATCTGGCGTTGGATGAGGTGTTGCGGTTTGCGGAGTTTTGGACTTGTGAGTCGTTGTTTTCTCTTTTTTTTTTCCTTTCCTTCTTCTCTTCTTTTTCTCCTCTTTTCTGGCTCTCTCTCTGGTTTTGGTTTCGTTTCCGTTTGCGGGTTTGGTTTCATGCTTGCGCGTGAGAGAGGTTGAGGAAATTGGAGCTAATGGGATTGATGTGGTATAGATAAAGGTTCTCTGACGAGTCCGCCGTGTACGGAGGGGTTGAGGTGGTTTGTGGCGAGGAATGTGTTGTTTGTGTCGGATGAGCAGATGCAGGAGATTTTGAGGGTGAGTACTTTTTCGGCGAGGACGGAGCAGGAGGTTTGCAGGCATGATATCAACATTTGAGGTTTGGCTGGACTACATGTCTGGTGTAGACTTTTTGCGGCATTAGTCTTCCCTTTTCTGGCATCGGAGAGGAGGGCGAGAGTGAAAATTGCCTGATCGCAATGAGTATACTGGCGAACGCTACGCGTGAGGTTGGTGGGTGAGGCGCTCCTAGCGAAGCTGCAAGATATGAAATTGAACTTTTTACGTTTCTTTCTCTGGGTTGCAGCCTTGCAGAAACATTTGATCACCTGTCGCCACAAGCCGTAGGCTCCTTCGGTGAACTTCCGAAGCTTCACAGTGCCATCCTCGCTGCCAGTGGCGTAAATTCCCCCCCATCAGGGCTGAAGGAAGTGGTCCATACTGGTCCATGATGTCCCCTACCCGTCTCTAGGTGGTCTCGCGAAGTAGAGAACCAGCATAAGCGCCACTGGGCTATCCGACACACTGTTCATCTTGAGCTGCAATATACGCTTCTCGCTCCCAGAACTCCTTCCCACTGGTCCAATGAATGATGCTTGTGTATCGTATTCACAATAATCTCGACCGTTCAGCACGTCTTTCTCAAGCTTGCAGATCGGATTACGTTGCAATCGCGTTCGGAATCGTTCCTAACAGCGCATGAAACCGAAAGCGTAGATCATGCGGGATGCTACTATTCTGCTGCAAAATTTCATGAGGTTCGATAAGAGAGTAGGAGTGAACCAGATTGCCGTCATTCGAGTCCCATTGAATGCACGTCTGGAGACTGGATCCTGGCGTCTGGAGTGCATAACATCAGGTGAGACGAGGAAGGGAGTGTCGGGACGCCGGAACTAGGTAAAAGCGATGTGTGCGAGTCGCTGGCAAGGTATGAATGCAGGGGATACGCTTACATGACAGGAGACTTGACATGTGGAAGGATTGGACTGCATAGTATGTACATTTGTTCGTCCAGGCTAGATCATTATGGTTTCGTCTACTAAACGAAGCATTGTGCTCATTAGCCGTTCATTCTACAGCATAGCCTTCATCCATGTGATCACCACTAGCCTAGTCCGGTTTAGCAAGTCCATGGGTGTCGTATGCGAGACGGATGCTTGGGCCCGAATGTCGATCTCACATCCCGAATACAACACTGTGGTGAAATCATAGCTGCTGGACTATTGAATGTACGGACTCCCATTGAAGTCACAGATTTCGCCGTCTGTGTGGAGACATGATTGCATGGATTCGACGAAACATTCATAGCAAGCTCTTTCGTCGTCGCGGAGTAGCTTACAAGCAGCTCCCAAATCAAGATGCATTGCCACCAGAGAAAGAGACACATCCCGACCCCGACGACGAAACCGCTCTAGACAGTCGCAGCGACACCCGAAAACGAATATTCCTGACCATTCTCCTGGTGATTATAGCTACTTCTGCCATCCTCGTCCTGATCAGATTCTACCCCATCCGCATCGCAACAACCCCTTCCCAACCCCGCTGCAAAAACGGCAAAATCCCCACCATCCGCCGCGAATGGCGCCAGCTCCCACCTCAAGACCAGCAAACTTTCCTCTCCGCTCTCCAATGCCTGCGAGACCTGCCATCGAAATTCTTCCCCGAAAGGAAAGACGTCAGTCGATACATGGATTTCGTCCACGCGCACTTCACGACGACGTTCGGCACGCATGGAGCGGCGGGTCTGCTTCCGTGGCATCGCTGGATGCTGGCGTTGTTCGAGCGGAGTCTGAGACGTGAGTGCGCGTACGGAGGAACGATGCCGTATTGGGATTGGACGCGCGATTGGGAACGGTTGGAGGATTCGCCGGTTTTTGATGAGAGATATGGGGTTGGGGGAGATGGCGACGCGGATTGGAATTCGACGGTGGATGATGGGTGGTGTGTTCGCAAGGGGCCTTTCGCGGGTATGATGATACCGGATTTTGGGGAGAAGATGAATGGGAGTGAGCATTGTCTGAGTAGAAAATTTGGATGGGGTGGGAATGATGGGGGGCATTTTTGGAAAGCGGGGGCGGTTCGACGAGCGTTGCAGGAGAGGCCGTTTTGGGATTTTTCGAGGGCGCTCGAGAGTGGGTGTTGTCATAATGCGGTGCATTGGTATATCGGAGGCGTTCTTCCGACGTTGTATTCGCCTGCGGGTAATTTCCGATTGTCGCGTTCAAAGTCGCTGAGGTTTTGATGCTGATTGTCCGTTCTAGATCCTATCTTCTATCTTCATCATGGGCGGATTGACAGGTTGTGGGCAATTTGGCAGGATAGCGCGCCCGATCGTGCTTCAGATTACGGTGGGTATTACACGGAGACTTTGGAGGCACCTGCTTCAAAAGGTGACATTGTGCCGTCGGGCGGCCTAGCCCAAAATGTCACTGTTGAGGAGATTCTGAACATCAAAGGCGATGTAATGTGTTACGAATATGAAAGTTACAAAATATGAGCGCTCATTGGAGACTGTCGACTCAATTCTTCTACTGGTGCATAGAAGTGGTGGCGATTTGTACTCTGATCCACAACCACAGCAATGCGTGATCTGTTCGACTCTTTCACAAGCTTTGGTGCAGGAAAGAGTGTTGCATTCCGGGACGCTGTAAAAGCCATTCGATTCTCAATACGTGACGTGTATACGAGCATCGATTCGAGATTCTCCGACAACGCGCCACAAAGAGCTGAGGGCTGACAGCAGCCTTCCAACTGGAGATCCTTGTCGTGCCACGAAAGTCCGGCTTAATGGTGGTGAAGGCGAGTGTGCGATAACAACTACGACGTGTAAGCAATCGAGCGAGCGAAGAGAGCCTTTACTCCTTGGTCGCTTCACTTACACGCTAGTCCAAATGTAGCAGCAAAGACTACTAGCAGAAGGCCAGAAAGAGCGTCTGGAATTCGACGGACCTGCCGGAGTAGCAGCCGTCTACTGAAGAGGCCAGGGGTAGCAAGGGACGTAGTTGGCGGCTGGTTCTCTTGACAGCAGGGCACTTGGCGTTTTTCGACGTGGTGGCCTCCTCCACCTCCTCCGATGACTGGGAGGCTCTCTTGGGCTTCGGGAACGGCGCAGACGAAGCCGATGAGAGAAGCGAGAAGAAGGAACTTCATGTTGGGGAGTTGTGGATTACTTTTGCTAGATGCTGAATCTTGCGAGTGGATGGGTGTACAAACAAGGACACGAATGTAGACAGAAGGCTTTATCTGTTTCGCGAGTGCTCTAGAGCATGCTCGAATACGGTACCGTTGTGCAATGGAAGCTAGAGTCTGAAGTCGGGGCTACTAAACGAAGCGCTCTAGTGGGTATAATTAGCCTCAGGTAAACTTTGACAGATGCTAGACTAGTTCGACGACAGATATAATTATGCGCTCTCTCGTCGCAGATTGTTCTTGCAGACAAGGAGCCCGGTCGACCGCGTATTCGCGCATTATCTCGATGTTGCCGCCGCCATTGCAGGCTGTGTCCGTCGCACAGCCCGGGGACCCAAACACGACGACCATCGTGCGCGATTAATACGTTGGCAACGCCCGCATCTTACCATCGCACAAGACTTTCGGGCGGAAAACTTGCAGTGCCGTGATCGAGGCTTCTCGTCGCGTGTGGAAGGCCCTACTTTCACGCACAGTGGTTTGACTAGAAATGCAGTACCTTCTGCTCCTTTCCAACTCCTGGGACAGCCGATCGGACACGCCAACTGTGCTCTGCGCCGGAAGCACGCCCAGCCCTTCTGGAGATGCTGATCCAGCCAACCAGAAACGCGCGTGAGCATGAATGAAGACAGATATCCATCTTTCCACCGGAAGCGAGCCGAGATTCATACGTCTCGACTCCCAGGTCCGCACGGATCGACCTCGGTTATGCGTTGGTGAAGATCTTGGCGATGTGATGTGCGCATTCCATCCACATGCAGAAGCGTTGGGGTTGGATGGATTGGAATGGAGGTGAAGTTGCCTTCGGACAAGAATTTGCCTGGAGCTTCTTTGTCGGCAGCCGGGTTGGGTCAGGTGGGGCGTGCCGCGTCACGGGCTTTCCCGCGCCAGAGTATAAAGTCGGAGAGGTGCACCAGCTGCGAAGCTCTAGTTCGTGCCAAGAGCAGCTTGACTTCATCACAACAGACGCGTTTGCACCCGATCGCACTGGTTGCATCCCCGCCGACGACCCCATCAACCGCCTCCTCCCATCTTCGCGCAGCTTCACCATCCTTCTCCGCGCCGCCCACCACCACCACCACCACCGACACCACCCCTCCGACAGGACCTTCGCATGCATTGGCGCGATCAAGCTTCCGAGACCCTACATACCTGGCACGTCTTCGTAGATGCATCTCTGCCTTTACTTGCGTGACGTGTAGCGTGACCGACCCTTGAGCTTCGCTGAACGCCATTGCCTGTGTGTCCCTTCACGTGCTGTCATCCTCTCCCATTCATCCTCGGGCACCTCCATCCAGTCGCGATATTCAATCGCACATCCATTCCTCCGCCACCGCTCCTTGCCCGGATCGGCGGAAGCAGCTGCCCACCACAGTCGCGTCCCGGCGACAGGACAATGTAATCCAGAACCACGCCAGCAAATATCGATCCAATGCGCCTGTATACCCCCGACACCCTGCTCTACCCGATCACGGTGACCAAGCTTCTGCGCAAGCAAGGCGACAGCATCGAGGTCAACTCTCCTCTGTTCCTCTACAATTACAAGAGCGTTGTCACCGAGTTTGATGAGGATAACAGGGAGGATGTGCAGAGGGAGCGGACGTGGCCCGCGACCTTCGAAAGCGAGCTCGAGGGAACGCTGGAGTCGCTGAATGTGAAGGTGGGCCAGGTCATCGAACGGAGGACCCCCATCGCGGATGTGGAGGAAGCCTGCAAACATGAAATTCAATTCGCCGGACTCTGCGCGACGTGCGGGCAGGATATGAAGGAGCAGAGCTCGTACAATGAGACCACGGCACGCGCTGCACGAGCCACCGTCAACACGGTCCACGGGCGACAGGATCTCCTCATTTCTGAGGAGGAAGCGTCCAAGAGCGATGAAGAGGCGAAGCGCAGATTGCTGGAGTCGCGGAGACTGAGCTTGGTGGTGGATCTGGACCAGACCATCATTCATGCCTCGGTCGAGCCGACCATTGGAGAGTGGCAGAATGACCCATCGAACCCCAATTACGAGGCTCTCAAAGACGTGCAGGCCTTTCAGCTGCACGATGACAAGCCCAATACATGGTACTACATCAAACCGCGACCCGGCCTGAAGGACTTTCTGAATCGGCTATCGGAGTTCTACGAGATGCACATCTACACCATGGGCACGCGATCGTATGCGGAGAATGTGGCCAAGATAATCGATCCGGACCAAAAGATCTTTGGCGATCGCATCGTGACGCGCAACGAGAGCGGGAGTCACACGGCCAAGTATCTGAAGAGATTGTTTCCCATCGACACGAGGATGGTGGTCATCATTGACGATCGCGCCGACGTGTGGCATTGGATCTCCAATCTGGTCAAGGTCAACGTGTTCGAGTTCTTCGTCGGCATTGGCGACATCAACAGCAGTTTCTTGCCGAAGCGACCTGAGCTCGAGGCGGCAAAAGCGCACGCGCCCAAGATGGAGCGCATGCCCTCGAACAAGCCTCCACCCGAGACGGATGGCAATGGTCAGCCGAGCGCAGGCACCGAACTGGTGCTGACCAGCTCTGCGCCTGCAGCGTCCGCGCAAACCAATGGCGAGACATCAGTGAGCGAACAGCTCCTGTCTATGGCCGGACCACAAGATGCGAAGAGCATACAAGAGAAGACGGAAGAGCAGGAGCAGATAATTCAGGAGCAGCTCGACGACCGACCTATGCTGAAGAAGCAGAAAGAACTCGAAGATCTTGCCAAAGAAGAGGAAGCCAAAGCGTCGCCTGCTGTGGAAGCAACCGCGGAGCTGCTGGCCGAGAATGGCAACGACGCGGAAACCAAAGAAGTCGCACACGTAGACTCTGTACAGCACCGGTATCGGCAGAACCTCCTGGCTGACGATGACAATGAGCTGGTGTATCTCGAGCAGAGCCTCCGCAACGTGCATAGTACATATTATGAGGAATACGACAAGCAATCGCGGGGCGCCAAGGGCGACCGAGTTGCAGAGCTTCGGCCGGGACACAGCAAGAAGCGATCATTCGACGATCTCGAGAACATTCCTGACGCAGCCGTGCTGATGGATTTGATGAAGGCGAAGGTCCTCGCAGGCTGTCACCTGGTATTCTCTGGGGTGGTGCCCTTGGGAGTGGATCCGTTGACACACGATGCGGCGCTTTGGGCGAAGACGTTTGGAGCGACGGTGAGCGTCAACATCACCAAGAAGACGACGCACGTGATTGCATCACCGGATCGTAGGACGGCCAAGGTACGGCAAGCGGCGAAGAAGGCGCGCATCGCCATTGTGAGTCAGCATTGGCTGCACGCGTGCTTTGCGCAGTGGAAGAATGTCGATGTCAACCCGTATCGCATTCACTCGGACGCTCCCGCCAACGGGGCGGGCGCGCTGCCGGAAAGCTTCGACGAGACGGCGTACAACGTATCGTCCTCGGACGACGACTCGGCCCTGACCGAGGATGAGACTGAAGGAGGCGAGACGCCCAATGGGGAAGGGCTCACGCTGGAGATCGACACGGAAGAGGAAGAGCTCATGAAGTACGCTCCGTCGTTGGATCGCAAAGACAGCAGCCCGATTGAGGGCGAGCAGCCGGATGACTGGTTGGCGATTGACGAAGAGCTCGAGGCGTTCATGGATGAGAGCGGAGACGATGAAGTCGACGACGACAGTGATGCGGAAAGCGTCAAGAGCACGGCGTCTGCATCGGAGCCTGGCAGTGCGAAGAAACGCACGCGCGACGAGCGGGAAAGTGATGGGGAGAGTGAGAAGGGCAGTCGGTTGCAGAAGAGAAAGAAGCAGGCGATGGAGCGGACGACGAGTCTGACGAATCTCGTCGTGCAGGGAAATGGTTCGGCACGTGGTGCTGTGGAGGGTTCTGAGGAGATGGAGGGGACGGAGAGCGATGCGGATCTGGAAGCGGCGTTGGCTGCGGAGATGGAGAGGCAGAGTGAGGATGGAGAGTAGGAGACGAATCATCAATCCGTGGTGGGTTGGAAATTACGTCCAGGAGGAGAATGTGATTGCTCACATTGGAACGGGCTGCGTAGGCCGTGCGAGTTGCCGCGGTGACACTGCAAGTTGCATCTGGTTGGGTAGGTCCATGCGACCTCGTACAGAGCGTCACCCATGTCACGGCTGTGGTGCGACCAGCGTGCAGCGTGAAAAAAGCATTGTCGTTGGGCGAGGAATGGAACGCACCACCATGACCACCATGAACATGAACAAGACCAACGATATGTGATGATGGAGCGATCAATACAAGTGTGTGTCTTCCTCTCATTCGATGCGTCGAGACGTCGTGGTGTGATAAGATGCAGATATCGGATGAGTTGTCGATCGGCCAGCACCGGCTGTAGGTGTCGCGCTTCCATATTGAGGGTGGCGAATGAGATCAGGGCTTGGCGTCGGTGGACGGGGATGATGCCCCGCCGAGTGCACGTGAAAGGTCCAATGAGAAGTGCAGCCACTCCACTCATCGATGGACAGACACTTGGGGAACTTCCATGGTGAAGTGCAGCTCTGTCGCAAGACAACACACGTCGGCGCATCCCGCATCCGCACTCCCAGTCCTTGCATGAACAAGGCTGCGGAGCTGATTGCCTGCCTTACTGCCTGATGACGGTTGAGCCGCCTCGCCAATAGTCCAGCGTCATCATCAGCTGTAGAAGCAGCAGCAGCAGCAGCAGCAGCGCACACGCCGGATGCAGCGCTGTCACATCCGCTCATTCACTCGCACCACCACGCCTTTTCCTCTCCGCGCCGCTCACTCCTCCCGTGCATTCATTGATTCACCAACAGCTTCCTCCGCTTCGCAACCACCGCCGCAGAAACGGCACGTAGATTTGGGCGGAGCTCATCCTTCCCCAAGAGAAAGAGCCTCCACCATAGCCCACGCCGGGGAGCTGCCGACAACATGGCAGCCTCCACGGCCACCCAGACCGACTCGAAGCCACAGACCAAGCACGCGACCACCTTCCATGACTTGTCCGAAGAGCTTCTGGGTCTCATCATCGACCGAGTATGCTCTCATCCGCGCCTTCTCCCCTTCTGTCCACACGAGCCAAGACCTACTGACTCCCTCCCCACCAGGTGCTTCGCCCATCCGACCTCAAAAACGTCTGCCTCGTATCCAAGAAATTCCACGCCATCGCCGTCCGCTCCCTCTACCGCAATGTCGCCCTCGACCTGGGCAGCGACCACGACACCCGCCTCTCTTCCTTCCTGAACCCCCGCAACATCGGCCTCCCCCACATCCGCCAGCTGCGTCTCTACCTCGCCGAATCCTCCGATCGCTGCAACCAGGAGCGACAGGCACAGTTCGCGACCCGCATGATCCTCGAATTCCTCCCCGAGGATGTGCTGGAGGAGTTTAGGTGCGTATACGACAAGACGGGGAGGAGACGAGAGGATGCTGATGCTAACAGATATTATCGGAATAGCTGGTGTCCTTGGAAGGCCTTCTCCGCGGATACGCTGCTCCTGCTGTACAAGCGGCAGCGGAAGATGAAGTGGCTCGAGGTCATGGATCTCGACCGCGATGTCCTGCCCGAGCTGAAGAAGGCCGCCAAGACGACGGGTTCCATGTTCCAGCATACGAGAAAACTGGCGCTGTATCCCGAGAATCGCGACACGTTGGCGTTGAGTGGCTTCTTCTTGGAAAAGTGCAAGGAGCAGCTGGAAGAGCTGATCGTGCATTGCAATTTCAGCGATCTGGGTGGGCCGAGTGTGCCCGATGGGAGAGAGTTGAACGATTCCGCGACTGAGCCCGGGCTGTTGAGCAGGACCGTCTTCTCCAGTCTGATGCCTTTCGACACGTGTGAGCCACTGAAAAATCTGACCAGTCTCCGGCTGCATAGGATCAGTCTGAGATACTGCGCAGAAACATGGTGCAAATTCATCAACTTTCAGCAGCTGGAGAATCTGCGACTGTACCATTGTGCGGGAGCCGATACATTGTTGGGGCAATTGAGCAAGTCAAGAAATTTGCCCAAGACGCTGAAGGTTCTGGAATTGCAACATCGCGACAATTCCGACAATGAAGCTCTACTCGCCCTGGACGGCTTTCTCTGTCTGGTGTCTGGTCTTCGAGACATGGTCATTGACTTGGAGAATGTCAAGTCGTTACCTGCAGTAGCGGGGATTGTGCGGCACAGCAAGACGCTCGAATTACTGAGTGTGCATTGCGCGACAGAAAATCACCCGAGCAACTCCATGGCGTCAGACTGCGATAATGAGGAGCTGGTGTGGTCGACGGAAGACTTTGACAAGATCTGCCGAGCCTGCAAGGATCTCGAACAGCTTTCCTGCGCTTGGCCGTCCACGAGTTTAATTCGCAGCCCTGCTCCCGATTGGAAGCGATTCGAATCGAGCGCGACGATGCTGAGGAAAATGGTGACGTTACATATCACGACGTGGCCGAACAACAAGCCTTCGACACAACTCCTGCCGAGAATGGTGTACGAGAGTTTACTCCAGAATCTGGCACAGCGCATGTTCGAAATGGCAGCAGACGGCCGAGCGAAGAGCATGCCTCCTGTGGTGGATAGCATCGATTCCGACGACGAAGACGACCTCCCCGTCGTTCCCGCAGGTGTCGCTCCTCCTCTTCCTTCCACTACCCCACCTCCCAATCCCCTCTCCCCCACCGCCCCGTCCTCCCGCCTCCGCCTCATCGCCTTCGGCACATCGGACCGCATCTACGAACGCGAAGACTCGAAAAACCAAATCATCTTCCTGAAGTCCTCCGCCGTCGACGCCGAGGGCAAATCCCGTCCCTTCGCCGTCCCCGTCGGATGGTGTCTGCGTCAATTCATCGAACCCCGGAGCGAAGTGCTCGATTTCGTCCTGCATCGCAGTTCGGACCGCGATGCCCATCCTCCCGTTAGTGATTATTTGAGTGGGACGGGCAGGTTGCGGCATACGGGGGCGGGCTGGGGCGATGAGAGGGATGATGATGATTGATGTCGTTTTTTTCTCCCTTTCTTCCTTTCTTTTTTGTGTGTTTTCTCTCTCTCTTTTTCTGATTTCCTCTCGTGAAATGGATTCGGAGGTTGGGGTTGGGAATGGGCCTGTCACGACTATGGGTGGGGAAAGACGAGAAGATTGGAATTCGGCTCTCGCGATTGTTTTTTTTTTTAAGTAGGGTATGAGTGGATCGGAATCGGTAGAAAATTAGGGAAATTATATTGGAGGTTACTATATATTAATTTGTAACTCGGGCATTAAATTTTCTAAATGAAGTGGTCGTTCGGTCGAAGACGTTGCTGATGGTAAGCGCCCTTGGTTTTGCTCTTGCTCTAAGGATGCGGGTTTGAGTGCGTAGTAGCGGGGGATCGAGGCTGGAGTGTGATTTGGGTTGGGGGGGG